>VFXL01000472.1:0-40001 GCA_009761765.1 Phenacoccus solenopsis | reverse complement strand
AGGAGAACATTCAACACTTTTTCTAATAATATTTTTCTATTCTCAAGGATTGTTTTGAATACTCTGGCAAGATAACGAGAAAACCAAACAATTTTTGAGAGGACGTGGTCTACCCTATCCTCCCTTTAATTACATCATTGATCTATGCGCATAAAAAAATACAATTAGACTTGAGCTTACACACATACATTCAAAATATATAGGAAATTTCACTCGTTAATTATAAATTTGGAACTCCTACTTCATAGATGTATAGAGAATAAGATTATACTAATAGTAAGGTACGTGGATACCTATGCATGTTAATTTATAATTATGAAATGTTTGCCCATAGCGACCGAAATGAGACCTATATAGTCAAAAGTCGAGTTTACGAGGAATACTTTCTCTATTACCTTTCTGAAAAATCTATCAAAGTAATAAGTAACCTTAAAAAATTTTTAGCGACAGCAACAAAATATGAGTATGTGAAAGAGAGACGACGCCGAGTCGCACCGTAAACGTGATGCGTATGCTTTTAGCCTAAAATTAACAGACGTTGTATTGGCGCCCAAAATACGTTTAATCAATGATGGTGTTCGTCAGACGTCAGTTCATTGACGCTACTTAGCTGCTGTTGTGGGATTTTTATACATATTAGATGGTGTACTTCCTATACCTACCAGTAGATAATGTTATATAAATGGATGTAATTAGTATAGGCTCTAAAATATGTATAGTTGCCAGAAATAACCAAGTATGAATAATAATCGTCTATCAAATGTTTGTGAAATTTTTCTTTACGTAGAAGTCCTGTTCATTGTATTGGGAGTTCAATTCAGCAACTTGTTAGAGATTCAGGTGATACACAGGATGTTTGATGAGAGGTTGATAAAACTTCAGATTCAGAGTATAACTGGATACCAACGATAAAAAATGTTGTAAGGACAAATAGCTGTTTCTTAATTTATAGTTCCTTCAAATTTTGAGAGCAAGCAATATGTTTGTATATCGTTTTCTTCTCACACCACACAACATACATATGTACCCGTACTTATACATACAGGTTGTATCACTGCAATATGACCTCCTTCATACCACACATAGAGCTACTCAAATAACACTCACGTATGCTATTTTGCTTTCTTTATTGGCTGAAGGAGTCGAGATATAATATTTTTTCACCTCAGTTATCAAGACCATCCATTTTATGTCATAAAAATAGAGAAATTATGTATTTAAAATTATTTGACAGGGGTAAATAGCCTAATTCATAATTGCTTCTTTTATTATATTGCTGAATTTTTATCAGATTTTTTAAAATAACATTTTCCTTGTTATATTTATTTTTTAACATTATGGGAAAACAATGGTCTCGAAATTAATTACACATAATAGACATTTCGACAGTACAATTTGAAGAGCAATGAAGTTTTTTTTTTCAGCTGAATTTTTACCTTAAAAACGATGACTATTACAGCTTAGCAGATTTGGGTAAGGGGGTCAGGGGAGGTAGATCTTCAGATCTTTGTGTTTCATACCATTTGTAATCATCTGGTAAATGTCCAACTCTTTGGTATATATATTTTTCTCATGCGTAGCCCTTGCACGTATTTATTAAATTCGCTCAAAACTTAGCGAGTGAATCTTCTTCAAAATGTAGCAAAACTACTTTTTTCTTTTTCCGATACACCTCAAAATGATGGATCATGCAAATTGAGGGGGGCAGGAGAAGGGGCAAATAGCTCAAATTTTTTGTTTTTGATATCATATGAAAAAGTGAATCACGTACACCAACATATCTAAATTTCAGCATCCCAAGTACATTTTGAGGCGAGTTGGAGTATAAAATGACATTTTGAGGAATTTTTGAGTAATGAAATTTCTTGAATCTACAATATCTCCTCACCAAATCAACCTAGAAAAGTCAAACTTTGTGCGTGAGGTTAGTTAGTGACCAGAATATGATCTCTTGGATTTGGATCGAAATGGATCCAAAATGGCGGATTATCAAAATTTGAGTAGAGCTTGAGGATCCTCAAATTTGTAAAAATGTAATTAATATTAACTCATATGATTATTGGGAATGAGAAGTATACAACAACCTGCATCTACTCTCATATATGATGTTGGAAGGGAGAAGGAGGAATTATAGACCTGAAATGTGGTGGGAGTACACGAAAGGTTGACATTTTTTAATGCGAAGTCATATGATAAAATGAGTCCAAGTGACCAACTTATTTTGATTTTAACTTCCAAAGTGAATTTGGAGGGGAGCCAGAGCAGAAAACCGCTTTCGTAGGGAAATTGCTGTAAAAAAATTTTTATGAATCTTACATATCTCGTCACCAAATCGACGTAGCTTAAAGATCAAACTTCGTGTGTAGGGCAGGGTTGTACAGTAGACTTCAAGTTTACGCAGTTACGCGAAATCTACGCGTAAACTACGTAAAGTAAACTATAGAAATAGTTAATACCAGTATTTTACGTGTAAACTACGTAAACTATGATGTAGTGATGGGCAATTCTTGATAATTGGAATAAATGACCGTAATTTACGGTAAATTACTTCGGTTATTTTACCTAGTAATTTGAACTTTTCAACAATACTATGAGCTATGACGTCAGTAGAGTAGTTATAGTAACTTGTCTGGGTTCTGATTGTTCATATATTACGCGGGTAATGACCAATTATAAGGCTAAAATGTGATAAAATGTAGGTAGTTTCATTTCTACCTTCCTAAATAATATCGTTCAGTTTTCAGTGAACGACTAAAATTCGTTTGTGATTTGAATCATCAGATGATTTGTGTTTTTATTTTACGATTAAATCGAGATACTCGTAATTAACGACTTTCCAACTCGCTGATTGGTTGTTACACGCGTGACGTATGACCGATTAGAACATGGACCAGTTACCATAACTACTCTATAACTCAATATTGAATTTTTTTTCGAGATATTTTTTTGGATTTTTGCATTTTTTATCCGCGTTGTTTAGGTGAAGTCTACATTGTTAACATGTAAACAACAAAGTTTATACGTAAACTACCAACTACCATTCCTGGTGTAGGGTTACTCGATGACCAGAATAAAACTTCTTTAAGTTGGGTCAAAATGGATCCAAAATGGGAAAATCGTAAAAATAACTTGAAGATTATTTGAGGAGCATCAAGCACTTATGATTTAAGAAATACATGTTCATTTATGATTATTGCATGGCAAGAAATACTACATTTTGTTCTGAATTTAACTTCTTAGGTGGCTTTGGAAGAGATAGGGTAAGGGTTTTCAGACTTGATATTGGGTGTGGCCCATAGTCATGAAGGGTTAAGCAAGATTATTACCAAATTAAAACAAGCTCCAGTCAAAAACTCAGCTCTAGTAATGTGGCAAGGTTGTTTACCTTTTTTTCTCTTTTTTTTTCTGGTCAATTTATGAAATTAATATACATTATTGCATTGAGAAAATAAAAAATTTTAAAATGGACACATTTCTTTCAATTTGTTCTAATTGTGCCACTGATACCACTTCCAGGAAAATTTTCGACCAATTTTCATAGTTTTTTTAATTTTAATTTTTAATAGTCAGGTAACTTGGATTTTTCGAAATTAATACTTGAAATGTATCTCATATTGATTACAAAACAGTTGCCTACTTCACATCTATACATACATCTTACTCGATTACGAGTCACCTCAACATCGCAAATATTCGACGATCTCATCAATCAGAAGAAAAAAAAAAAACAAAACCGCAATATTGGGTTTAAGCGTTGTCGACACAGATAGACGTGAGAAGCGGGACGCGAATGTGGGATTCGTTCGTTCCCTCGTGATCGTAACGCAACCCCATCATTTTCGAAGGCAAGGGTGACTGCCTGGCTGTCGTGTATATCATAGTATGTATATGTTTACTGAAGGCAGCGCAAAATAATTCACTTAGGCCACGACACAGATATGCTTTTAGTAAAAGTATTATTTTCATGCGCCTTTGGGATGTTTAAAGCTCTCATACCGTACCCGCTTACGCACAATGCACCATGCACTGCGCAGTCTACGGTATATAGTGTACACCGCTACGTGTACTACGGTCTATGAATATGGGTTCCAAATTTTTTTCCCCATTAACACATACAACGGCGCGCATTGCGATTTGCGACGCGATGCTGGCTTATGTGGGAAACATTCTAGCCTTTCTGTTAGGTTTTTTCTTTCGGTTAGCCTGCCGCCTGCGTTCGCATCGTGTATATGTAAAGCACAACGTACACGCAGTAAGGTTAAACAGTATGAAAGAAAGCTGGAAAGACTGTCCACTATGGTTATCAACATATATACCCAATAATAAGGCGAGAAAATTTGTCTTCTGAAGTTCTACGTACTAAGGAACTCAAATTTAGCTCACACTATTCAGTCACCTTTACATTAACAAATTTTCATAGATCACAAGATTTAATCATTACCTGAAGAAAAAATTAAATAAATAAAAAGTTGAGATTTTTTTTTTAAATTGACAGTTGAAAGTTTCACAAATTTTTACATGACAAAATACAACTTTTCATTATAAAACAAAAATTATAAATTATGAACGTTTAATAGCAAATTCCATCTCAAATAGTTTTTAAGAAAAATTCGTCGTAAATAGTCATTATTATGAACCATCTGAAAAAATAAGCTTTGTCATATCTCAGCTCCTTTAAATATTTAGATAGGCAGATAATTAACATGTGAGTAATTTTAGTTGCTCTGTTCATCATATGCAGGTGATGTACTTGAAGCAGAATACCCAGTATATGACAAATACCATATTGGAAAGAAATTGCAGAAATTACTAATTAAAAAATCCAATAGGTCTAACCATGGAATTAGTGTGTGTATTTTAATTTCAAATACCTTATGATTTTTCGCGACAATATGGCGGATTTTTCGTTTCCTTGTATTGGTGAAGATTTGATCCATATTTTCAATCTAACAATCAGTAACCATCGTCGATTACTTCGCACCTAATGTCACCTCCCTTGAGACCCTTATTAATCTGGTAAGTTCGGCTGTTTACTAGATTTTCAAATTTGTGTGTTTGGCTAAGACCTCATCAGATGCAATCACCCTCTCACTGTAGTCTCTTATGAAATTCACAGACTAAGGACTATCCCCTTTCACTTCTGCTTTTCAAATAATCATTGTAAGAAGTTGACTAATACGAATACCGATTATTTTGTTGGTAAACTGTAACTGTATAGTTCGAGTTGAAATTTATTCCATCAAATTTTCAACTTCCAAATCCTAGTCATAAAATTACATATAGTCCACTCAGGCCACGTGACGATGTATGAGAACATAGCTATCTGAGTGATTTTATTTTCGTTCGAGAACTTCGGTTTTTGTGTGCGTTTAGGAGAAAACTAACAGTATGGTATCGATTACTCATTTGTCCAGCTTAACATTTTGGAAATGGCGTATGAGTCAGAAAAATTGTCGGCGAATTGTATGTCGGGCTTATCAATCGGCTTTAAACTATGTAAAGAGGATTAAAAAAGAGTAGTTAAAAAGAAGGGACGCGAACGCGGACGTAGTCGTTGATGTTCTATAAGCCAGTTTCGCGTCGTAATAGATCCAAAAATATTGGAATTAGTCGCCCATCTGCCACACAAGACGTTATCACTTGTTGTCATCAGTGCGACATATGGAGAGATTGCACGTTCATCGTGTTTTTTCTCTCTTTCTTTTTTTGGATTTTTATTTGATTACATCCGAGTATAGTAATAGGGCAGGTCAAGGACACCAAGACAATTTGTTAAAATATGCCCAAAATCATTACTAAAATCACAATTCTAAAATTTTCAAAAAATCCCAAGCAGAAATCATTAACGTCAATGGCAGAAATATCTTTCATTTATCATGAAAAAAGCGCTAATTTTCATAGTTTTTTTCACTATTTTACAAGGCGCACAAGCATTCAGCCAAAAAAATAATGTTTAAAATTAAATATTTACTTATTTTACCCCTTTTTTCAGACAATTCGGTTTCGTTTTTTTTGGATACGTTCCATTTACAAAATAAAATTATTTTGTAAATATTCTTAGAGTATTGGATTTGATTAAAGATAATTTCTTTCGAGAGTATGGCATTGCCGTTTTCTTCGTTGATTGTCATGAAAAAGGTCGGTATGAGTAGGCGATACTATTTGTAATATATTTGATTTCATAGTTCCGCATACAAAATAAATTATTGCCTATAATTTTTTTTATCTGACTCACTTAAATTAATTGTTTCCCATTCATCACCTATATCAGTAGGGTTTTCTGGGAATTTCTTACTTTTAGAATTAATTCTGACTCTACCTTTTATATGGGTTAATTATATTGATCACATTTTTACTAATTTGAGGCTCCTCAAGCTGTACTCAAATTTTGGTAATCCGCCATTTTGGATCCATTTTGATCCAAATTCAAGAGGTCATATTCTGGTCACCGATTAACCTCACCTGCAAAGTTTGACTTTTCTAAATTGATCTGGTGAAGAGATACGGAAGATTCAAGAAATTTCATTACTCAAAACCTCCTCAGAAAAACGTTTTTTACTCTAACTCCTCTCAAAATGCATGAAAAACAAAAAAATTGATTCATTTGCTCCTTCTCTAGTCTCCTTCAAAATTTGAGTGATCCGCCATTTTGAGTATGTATCGAAAAAACATAAAAGTAATTTCGTTGCATTTCTAAAAACACTCTCTCACCAAGTTTTGAGCAAAGGGCCTCCCCCATTAAGTAGGTGAAATCGGCCCAAAAAACACAAAATTTTCAAAAATGGTCATCTTTACCCTCATTCACGCTCCATTTTGGGCGTAATGTTATAGAAAACTGAACGAAGAAATTTTTTTTACTGACTTAATTCACCCCTCCCCTACTCCTTTCAGGGCTATAAGCAAAAAAACACTTTTTTCAGAGGTTATTGCCTCCTCACACACTTGGCCGGAGGGGTAGGGGATGCAACTTTTAGTATATTACTTAGTAATGCATTCCTCGCATGTATTGTAAAAATCAGCTTTCCAGTAATTTTTTCTAGGTCCGAACTTAAAATGACTTGGCTATAAGTAAGATACATGTTTTTATTCAAATTTCATTTTTTTTCAGCATGTTGCACCCTATAACGCGACTTTGAAAAAATTATATGTTGTACCTAAGGATATGACGAAGTTATGAAAAAAAAATTCAGCGATGGCATTCCCCCAAAATTTTTTTGAAATTTTTTTTGAAATTTTCAACCCTCCCAAAAATGAAAAAATTTCAAAAAAAAATTTACCCGAAAATTCGTTTTTTTGAAGATTTTTCAAAAAATTATCATATACGAAGATATATGTACTACGTATAATCTGTGAAAATTTCAAAAATTTCCCCTCGTTTTATCTGGAAATATCGCGAATTAAATTTTTAGCATATAAAGTGCGATAATTCTGGAAGGAGTGGGAGTAGGGGGTCAAAAATTTAGGTGGAATGTTTTTATGCCCCAAGTAACATTTGGAACTACTTTTGACCAAATTTGCATCAAAGGCCGATTTCACCTACTCAATGGGGGAGGCCCTTTCATGAATACAAAAATACACGCATAACACGAAGTAAAAAGTTGGACATTTGCCACTTGCCAGACGATTACAAATGGTCTGAAACGCAAAGATATGAAGACCCCCCTCCCCGAACCCTTCCCAAATCAGCTGGGTTGTAATTGTTATCGTTCTCAAGTTAAATACTCAGCTGAAAATATCTAAAAATTAAGTATTGATCTAAAATTAGAAAAAAAAAAACTCATTAAAGTACACAAAAGAAAGAAACTTACTACAAAATTAATCTAAAGCTAAAAAATGTTTAAAAAATATGTTTCAACACTTATCTCATATTAGCAATTGTTTTCAACACTCAGAAAAATTTTTCGACATGAATTACAGTCCTTAAAAATCAAAATATGAAAAAATATGAAAAATTAAAATGACTTTTCTCAGACAGGCAAACCTTTTCAATAAAATCTAGTCCCTAATTCTACTTGTAGCTCTGGCCTAAGCGACAGCTTACGGTAAGTAGAAAAAAAATAGTCTAAATTGAAAATTAAAGTCAAAATATTAAGAAAAAAAGAAAACCTACCCTAGAATTGCTCCAAGATTCAAAAATTGTCCAAAAATCAATTTTTTTAAATTTTCAAATTTTTGAAAAACCGATGAAAAAGTTTTTAATCTAAGACTTTTTGTAGACATCATTTCATTTTTGGACAATTTGTAGAAATTTTTTACTAATACACAATTACACATATTTCGTTTTTTGAACGCTATTTTACTTTCAGATGAATTTCAAGTCTTATTTTTGAATTTTTTGCCATTTTTACTTTCATTTTTGAATTTTGTTTTCGCGTTAGACCCTTTTTTGACCGATTTTTTATTTTTAGACGAATTCATTTTGAAGATATGATTTCATTTTTGTATTTCTTATCGAATGAAAAACTGCACAAAATCAAGAATCACATAGGAAAATTTTTGAAAAACCAAAAAAAACATGCTAAATAAAAAACCTAAAAATTAAAAATTATTCAAAAATGAAATAATTTTTAAAGAATATTCTCATTAAAAATTTTTTCAAAATTAATGAGCACCTTATAAAATGAAGTTGAAATTTTCGAATATTCAAAATTTTTGAATAGGTAATTGATTTAAATTGAAATTTTTTTAATCAGCAATTTTTTTTCACCTTCTAAAATGATATCGGTCTTATACAAGCTATGAGTTTGATTTGAGGTATTTGTGACTCGTGAGATGAAAAATTCTCGATTTTAATTTTACATGGGTTCTCAAAGTATGACTTATTTCGTTATAAACATGGAAATCAGGTCAACTTGAAACGAAGTTGGAATTTACTCTCTAAAGTCGTAAAGAGCTCAAATCAAGCCCATACTATGCACACAACCTATAAACTATATATTTATTAATAATTTCTGAAAACTGATTTTTGCGCTTATTTTTTTTAAACGATCTAAATTTTGAAAAAATAATAATTTAAACATTTTTTGAATGTAAAAAAAGTTTTAACTTGCTCGAAACTCAAATTTATTTGAAGTTTTAAATTTCTGAAATGTTTCATCTCATTTTAGTAAGGTGAAAAATTTCTTCATGTTTTCTCAAGATCTTTTAACAATTACTTTTACTTTGTCCCTTTCTTTTTTTGAAAACATCTCGAATTCTCCCCCTTAATACACATAGGTATAAGTATAATATTTTATACAGAAAATTCCAGCTATTTTAAATTAAAGGGTTCATAATAGAGTCATGATCAGTTAATCACAACGTATTTTATAGGTACGTACTCTAATACTTCGACTAATTACTAGTAATATACATAGTACTTGGTTATTATTCGTAGGATGCGCATAGCACACTTACTATTCATTACAAACGACTTACGAATAACTACATCGAATAGCCTAAATACATTTAAATTCGATTTGAGGAAGGGAGTTTCCTTTTCCTTTTATTTTATTATTTTTTTTTTTACTAAGCATTAACCGATAATCAAAAGCGGTGTTTATGAAGCCACCTGCTTCAAATAGGCGCGCAACTGAAACGATATCGATGTGTATTAAATTACAATGTCGTCGTCCTCATGTACGCGTATTATTATTGTATACGATGCACCCTTCCTATCATCGTCATTGAATGTGTATTATTTTAAAATTTAGTCCTTCGTATGGCCCTCGCGCATTTAAATTCGCACACCCTTTAAAATTTCAAGAAGCTTTTTGAAGGGTTAACAATAGTACGATGGTAACAATAACTAAATATAACTTAACGATACACTCGCATAATCCAGCGGGGTAGGTAGGACGCGATTTGACGTCGAACTATAGACGGGAGGTGGACTGCTTGGCCTTGTTTAACATTCATTAGGTACGTAGTACGCATAAACGCGTATTATAACATTTTAATCGAATTAGCTCTATTAAAGTTGTCGTAAATCGTAACGTACGGTGTCACGTGGGCGGTGATGGTCTTTCGGTCGTGATTTAGATTGCGATCATTGACTTATGGAATCAGTATTTGTATACTAGGCAGCCCAATAATTGGTCAATACAGAACACGTTATATAACCCAAACATGGAGACTCGTAAACTGAAAAATGGTCCAAGATTTTCCAGTCGTCCCACAATATGTATAGTTCCAGTCCAGTTTGTGGCCTATGTCTGTATCTACGTATAATTGTAGTGAGTATAATTAAAACAAAAGTACGATACGAATGCCAAAGTAGCGAGTAGATAATTTATTAGTTTACTCGGTACGGGCTCGAGTATTTGCTAAAGCTATATTAGATTGGCTGAACAACTGCAAAGTAAACAAACTTTGAAATCACATTGAGGCTACCCCATTGTATATTTTTCCAAGGATTTTCCTCCAATCCGCTCATCAAATTATCATCGAGGCATGAATCGTATCGCTTTTGCAAACCCTCTGTTTATTTGACGCGGCTGCGGTGGTGGCGTAGCGCGGCGTCGCCGCTTCCGCTCGCTATTTTTCTTTTAAAATGAAGCACGGACAAATTGCAGAGTTCCCGAGCATCGTTACACCTATATCTTGCATAGGAGTAGGTTTTATACCTGCTGTTATTTGCATAGGGTGTTTAATGAGGGGTTGATAAAGTATTAGATTTGAAGTCGACGAGGTATCGCAGAAAAAAAATGTTACATGAACACAGGGCTGGATTTAGGAATTTGGAGTCGCGGGGAGCCCCTTACTGATCCCATGCAAAAAAAATTACGTGACCTTTAGGCGCTTTTCTATTTGCAAAATCTTTAACCAGATCTTCAAAATCAACGCTTCTCCTTATATCGGATTCAATGCTCAAACGAGCTAACGCCTGAAGCCAATCTTATGTCATGGTGGTTCTGGAGCGATTTTTTATAATTTTTAATCTTGAAAGCGAACGTTCTCCGCTGCAACTGATCACTGCGAGCCTGCAAGGTTTTTTTTTTAGTACCACATCACATAAATTTGAAAAAATTGAATAAAAACTGCAAAAAACACTTCTATTTATTACACTTTGGAAAAAAAAAAACAAATTATATCCAAAACTAAGTTTCAAAAATAATAACTTTCTGTATACTTACACCATAAAAACGATAAAATCTCAAATCGCCCAATTTGCGGTTAGGCGCCAAAGACGATTTTTACGCGCCAATTGACGTTCTCAATTCGCCCAATCTGGCAACACTGGTATATCCTCAGGAGTACTTCTGTATTTTTGAGCACACATTCTATGTTGTTTTGAATCATCAATTTATATAAGAAAATTCAAAAAACTCATTTTCTGGTTTTTCATAATTCTTGATATAATTTTTTATTTGAATGAGTTCATTTTCTAAACATGAATCTAAAGCATTCGGATATAGTTTTATCATTTTTCGAGCTTCAATATTTATTTCTTCTATTTGAAAATCAGGAATACAAGATATTCAAGAAGACAAATTTTTTGATTTTCACACAATGCGTTTTCAAGAAGAAAAAATGTCAAGAAAAGTTGGTTGAAGAAATTTTTTATTTTCAAAATTTTTTTTGTAGTACTTAGATTGATATTTAATAATTACTTTTTGATGGAGGTCTCTTGAGGAAGGGCCTCGGGCCCCCTAAATCCGGTCCTGCATGAACATAATTGCCTGTTCTTAAAACAGAATTAGATAGGGAATTCGGAAAATGTGATAACAGAATTACAAATTAAGGAACATGAGAAAATTAACTCAACACTCTTGACCAACCTCAGGCAGACTGGATTTTTGAATTGTATCTAGACACACGACATTTGAGAAACATAGAGGGATTATCTGAGATACATGGTGCTAACATTCGAGCAAAATTCCAGAAACATTGTGGCAACATTTGAGGCTTCGAGCAACATGCCGGCAACATTCGAAGCATCATTTGTGGAACATTCTAGCAATGTAGCTGTAACAATTTGGCAACATTCTAGCAACATTTCGGCAACATTTGAACAACCTTATGGTAACATGTTGGCAACATTAGAACAACTTTTCAACAATATGGAAGCAACATTGCTACAACATTTTGGCAACATTCGAGCAACAAGTTGGTAACATTCGGACAACATTTGAGCAGTATTTATGAAACATTCGACCAGTGTTGCCACGGTCTTCATAAAAAAATGAATTGGATCACGGATCTTCTTGTGAAAATTGATCCGGATCACGAATCACAAATCATTATCCACCATACGATCCAGATTAGGGATCATGCATCAAGCTCCAAAAAAAAAATTTTTTGTTACAGTTTGTGCAGCGTAATAGCAATAATCGCATATAATTAAAACAAACACTTCAATTTTTATTAAAAAACACGTTTTTCACCCTTAAAAAAATACAAAACAATTTTGCGACAGAATTTTTTCTGTGGAGCAAAAATAAAATGATCTGTGAAATAATCATCCGTATGGGGAAATGAATAGGATCACGGATCACGGATCACGAATCTACTTCTGAAAACTGATCTGGATTCTGGATCACGGATCACAGATCAACCCTAAAGATAGGATCCAAATCACGGATCACAAATAATGATCCGAATCAACACGGCAACCCTGCATTCGACCAATATTTATACAACAATTGAGCAACATTTTGGCAACATTCAGGCAACATTTATGCAATATTTGAGCAATATTTATGCAACAATCAAGCAACATTTTGTCCATATTAGAACAGTATTCGAGCAACACTACTGCGACATTTGGGTAACATTTTGGTCATATTAAAGCAATATTCAAACCACATTTCGATACTATTTGAGCAATATTTTAGCAACATTCGATCAACACTGCTGTAACATTTAGACAACATTGGAGTGAAAAATTTGAGTAACATGGCTACAACATTTAGGCAATATTTTGGTAACATTTAAACAACATTCGAGCAACATTCGAGAAACATAGCTGCAACATTTTTTGTAACAATGAAGCAATATTCGAACAACATTTCGGTAACATTCGAGCAACCTTTTGATAACATGTTGGTAGCATTTAGACGACATTCAAGTAACATTGCTGCAACATTTCGGCATTATTCTAATAACATTTTACATGAAATTTTGGCAACATAGGAGCAACATTCGACTAAACATTAGTGTGAAATTGAACACACATTTGATATCTATAATGTGAAGAACTGAAGATCTCTCATAGACAGAGGAATACCATTGAACGCAAAATGTTAGAAATGATTTATTTCAATAAAGAGGGAGAAAACTGCGTTAATTACAAAACTGATGTAGAGAATTAATCCCTTATGTATAATCTTGTAACTTCACCGAATCGTTACACCTGATGATGCTGCCTTGCAGGTGGCGAAACGTAGTTTATCGTAATAACTTTTTGTAATAAGAAAAAAGGTCTCCACTTTTAAGTAGACTTTTTTTCTTATTACGAACACTTATGGACCAGGAAAGTTATCCTTCACCTTTAACTTTTCGTAATGTTCATGCTAACATTTTTACATAATTTTTGTAGTGAATTAAAATTTCTTGAGTTGTTTTCCAGAGCTCTTTAGTCATTTAAAAAATCGATTGATAATATTTTCTACAAATGCAACAAATGCCCGATTAAAAACTCAGCTCTAGTAATGGGACATGGCTACTTACTTTTTCATTACTAATGAGAGATCCAATTAGTTTAATTACACATTTCTTGGTTTTCCCAATTTCGTACATTTTTATCCCATATCTCAGGAGATATTCCATCTCTTCTAGCTCCTTCAATTTTAATAAATATGCAATATGTTGGTAAATGTTATTTTCAACGATAACCTGCTGTAGGTATCTAAATTTTAAATATGCACCTTTTGTCAAGCATACTGTACACGCATAGGTAAACGTTGCAAGTAACTCAGATCGCAATACGTTCCATACAGGTACACGTGCAGGTAAATAGGTACTTTGGTTAAATCAATCCATCTAATTTAATTGATTACAACGCGAAACCGTTCGCGTATCCACGCAGCGAATGATCGCAGGCATACATGGATAAACCATAGAATAGCCGATTCTGGTTTTGAAAAGCATAAAAGTATATTTATCGTTCTCTTAGAGCCCATCGATAGGCACATACCTCTAACCGTAACGTTAGTTTTATACGAGTACCAACAGAGATGACGAGAGTAACGAATACTATACGCGAACGTTGCCAAAACGAAGACAAAAAGATCCGCGAAAAGGGATGAAAAGTTACGGTTGAAAGCGCACTTAGGGATCCCCCGGCGATCTCCGTCTTGCGGAAAGTGAAAAACCCCGCAATGAATTCGAAGCGGTGTCTACAGATTAGCTGCTCTTTACGCTCCCGTGGGACTTGAAACAGCAATGCCACTAGCTGCTTCCTGCTCTGCCTTCGCCTTAGCTTCGTTTAAGCGTAAGGTACAAACTCCTCACACCCTTTCTTTTCTTACCTCTTTTTTCTTCGCTTTTTTTGCTTTCTTTTCGTCTTTCTTTTTTCCCTCTCCTTTCTCGCTTTTTTTTTAGTACTTACTCGCTATTTTACGTACAAGCGTAAACTTTTAGCGAGAAAATTTTTTTACACATCGTGATACAGGTACCTTCTTTTATCGTTTTTTTTTTCTTTTTTTTACGCTTATCTTGCACAACATTCGCAACAACATGCGTTAGCATGACAATTAATGCAGATGGTGGATACTTGCGAACACATCGTTAGCCAAAATAATTATTTGTTAGTTTGTTTAATCGATCGACGCAGCAAAAATTCAAAAAATAAGTGTTACCTAAATGAAGGAATCAAGTTCAAGAGTCTCTATTATTTTCCCAGCTCCCTTAACGTTAACAGGTAAGTAGAACAGGGGACCGAATTTCGTTTTTTTTTCTCGAGAGATGAAAACAGCGAAGAAAAAGCAATTTTCAAATGATCTGTTGAAAGCCAGCAAAAAATTTCATACTAAATACTCATACTAGAATATCCTACAAGTCATATTAAACACTATGAGGTTCTGAGAAAATCTGAGAATGCTTCAACCATAAAGGGCACTTCAAAAATTACTAACAATGATGTATAAACTTAAATGTCATAACTATAATTTTAAATCAGCATGAAATGAGAATCTTGTATTTTAGTACTTAATTTTAGTCTGATTAAAAAAAGTGGTTATGGAGACTAAAAATGAAGCACGACGAAAAATAAGTCGATAATCGTATTCTATGCACAGGGGCGTACCGAAGACCTTCTTCAGGGGGGGGGGGGGGAGAAAACCAATAATTGCCAACTAATACCATGAAATTTTACCAACTGTTGACCTTTTTTTTTTTTTTTTTTTTTTTTTAATTGCTCCACGGAAAAAATATGATGCACAGTCTTGTTAGTCTCCAAAAATTTAAATACTGCACAAGTGGTCAAATTTACCAACTTTACGCTAAAACTCCAAATTTGCCAACTTTTTACGCTAAAACTCCAAATTTACCAACTTTCCAAAAGCCAAGGGGAGGAAGCTCCCCCCTCCCCCCCTTTCGGTACGTCCCTGTCTACGCACCAAAATACTTATAAAACAATACGTCACACGCCTACACTTCTTTTTCAAAATTTGGAAGTCCCATATACCCACAAAAGTGTATAAACCCATTTTGAAAATAGTGTGATTAAAAACATATCAAATTCTGTCATTTTATGATATTTTAAGAAGTTCAAGTTCGTATTTGAAGTCATTTTAGGATTGCAATAAGACTCTTAAAATTCAAAGTCTAAATGAACCCAAAATGGTGGATGAACTAAAATTCGTAGAATATTTGAGTAACTTCAAATCTCTCATATTTGAAAAATATAGGCTAGGGTGGGTTAAATTTCAGCTTTTTTTCCATGAAGTGCAGCAGATGGGATCACAATATCTACTAAGTGGCTTAAAGGGAAGTCATGAACATTTCAACTCTTTAGCCCAATTTTTAGACCCACAAAATTACCTAGGTCAAATTTTTGAAAACTTGATCGGATAATTAATAATTTTTTATGTTCAAAAATTAGTCCAAAAGTTGAAAAAATTTTAGCCTTTATTCCTTCTTTCAATGTTTTAATTTTTTATTTTTTTGAAAAATCAATTATTTTTTTGTCTTGAAAAATAAAACACAAATAGATAATCATTTTACTAGTAGTGTGCACAGTGTGGACATCACTCTCAGAGCTTGGGAACCCTAGTAGAACAAAATTCAAGCATATTTTGCCTCTAGAGTCCGTAAAATTGTAAATTAATTGTATTGTGCAGAGTGCATACAATTAATAGGTTGCCTATTAGTTTTTCATTTTTCAAAATGAACAATTTTTTTTTTTTAATTTAAAAAGGGTTTTAACCTCAGGTCTAAATTTATTTCTCAGTCTTTGAATGACAAGATATGACTTTTGAATGGGAAATAATTTTTAAAAATTCGAAAATTAGTTTTTTAGCTGAATTTGTAACTAGAAAACGATAGCTCTTATTACCGCCTACCTGATTTTGGAAGTGGTATGGGGGGAAGGGGGGAGTGCGGGGCCTTCAAAACTTTACGTTTCAGACCATTCATAATCCTCTATCAAATGGCCAACTTTTCAGTATATAGGTTTACAAATACATAATTATACACTGTGTCTAACTGATTTTAACACCCCCAAGCGCCAAATTCCCTACATTCAAAAAAAGTATTGATTATTTCATTTCTTTTCATTTCTTTTTACGGGATTAAGAGATTAACGCGTGAATAATTATTTCTCTATGATTTCAATCTATAATTTATACGATTATGAATGTTATTAAACTTTCAACGTTTCATTCCAATTAATTTTACAACACTGATTTAGAAAGAAATGAATTTAAATAAACCAAATAACCAATAAAGCATTATTCAAATCACAGAATTTGAGTTACCAAAGTCTCTAATTATTCATTATGCCATAATGAACTCAAAAAAAAATGAAATAGGTGATATTTTATTTTATGAAAGGGAATTTCGCGCTCGGGTGTGTTAAAATCAGTTAGACACAGTGTATATTTGTTTTTCTACCGCTCATAGCGCTGGCGAATATTCATGAAATTTGCTCAAAACGTGGTGACAGACTCTTTCTAGGAATGCGACAAAATTACTTTTAGGTTTTTTGCGATACACCTCAAAATGGCGAATCACTCAAATTTTGAGGGGTACTGGAGGAAGAGCAAATTCCTCAAATTTTTCGTTTTTGATCTCATATAAAAAAGTGAGTCACGAACACCAACATATTTAAATTCAATCATTTCAAGTGCATTTTGAGTGGAGTTAGAGTGTAAAACGACTTTTTGAGGAAGTTTTGAGTCATGAAATTTCTTGAATCTTCCATATCTCCTCACCAAATGAACCTAGAAAAGTCATACTTTGTGTGTGGGATTATTAGCAAATTAATCTTACCATGAAAGTTTACAGCGGATAGGCAGCAGGTTCCCACTCTCTGTACTGAGTTCTGCAAGTTCGAACGGTGAACATGAAACTCAACTCAAGTAATGCGGCACGGCTGCTTACGCATGTTTACCATTTATTTATTTTTCTTTTGTAATTACTGAAACTATAGGCTTTTTTAAGTAAGAATAATCCGAATCAAATAAACTTGCAAACACCCAACTATTTACCACCTCCTATCGCTTTTATAATGGATATCTTTACCGCATCTTATTGAAGCGAGTGTACGAAACACTCCAAATATTTCTCAATGTGGCGCATTTTCAGAATGTTTTTTCAAACAACATTGCGAAGGATACTCGAACCGTTCTTTTAATACAAATTTTAAGTTAGTATGGCATAATCTAAAGCGTATAAAAAATATTCCTTTATTCGCTAAACATACGATTTCCTTTTTTTGAAAAAATACCAACACGGATAGGTACTTCGTGTCCAAAGTGGTTTGACCTATAAGAAGTTACACCATTTCAGATCACGTGAAAAATTTCATGCATTGTTTACTGATGACTTCAATATGAGCAACTGTGAGTTGATAATATCAACAGCCAATAAGGCATCAGTCTTAACGAGTGTTGATAAAATTTCGATCTCCCCTCTTACACCTCAAAAGTAATAAGTCCACGTGTACATTTACCTGCTCATATTGACGTCATTCAGAACCAAATATTTTTCATTTTTAATGGTTGTTGTTCTCAGGCTCTTGTGGCTAGGAGAACCAATAGAAATTTATTGAAATTTCTTGGTGGCCAGCAGGAATAATTTAACCTGTTATAGGTCAAACCACTTTGCTTCGTGTCCATTTATTCTTCACCGTAAAATATTTAACATTTTTATGGCAAGAGTTTTTCCTGCTAAAAAATTTCATATTGCAGCCTATTCGCTTCTAGTACATACAAATGGTCATGAAGATCAAAATGTATAGGTATGCATTTTCATTACTCACTACATCTACAATGTACACAATCACAACACAGTAATACATAGAAAAACACGAAATTAATTCGTACGAAATATTTTTACACACAAAAAATAAAGAATGACAGAGGAAAAGCGTTGATGCGTTCTGTACAACCAATCAACGACCAAACGAAAAGGGTAGGTACACAAAAGAAAGAAACGTAATGACCGATGAAGCGAAATTGATCAAATAATTTAATAATGCGATACGTTAAAATAATCAAATGTCTAGATAAATATCCAAGTCCTTGTAACGCTTCGTTGATCTATGTGTAATGACTGCAGTATGTCTTATTTTTAGCGCCCAATTTGAGGGTATTGCCAAGCCACCCTAATGCTACATTTCTCTCGTCGTCGTCTTTCGCTACTCCGTTAATTTCATTTTGAATGAAAATCGAATTTAAATCGCCACTCTCGTAGACTTGCGTTCGCCTCGCGTTCCTCAATTACTATATTTCTGTCCAAATGTTCAACTACCTATTTTGTCAGTATGTAGCCTATGTATCCATTAAGATAGCAAAATACCTTCGCATTCGACTGCGTGAAATATGAAAAATTTACATGCACGTTCGTCGCAATAACAAAAAGGGGTGCAAACTAGGCTCTCATATGTACTTATAAGTTAGGTAACTAAGTAAATAGATGTATACATATGCGTAATGCATCAAACGATGGAAATTAAAAGGGGCCAAAAATAAGCTCGCATAAAGACGTGTTTCGTATTGGTGTATACGTATTAGACGACGCGCCGTTTGCAGTTTCTTAAACAAATAAAAAGCACCCCACGTAATGTTTTCATTATTACTAATGAAACACTTGTTAGACTCGACTGCTGTCTCTATTGTCAGTTGTCACCGTTTTTCATTTCTACGTCGCGGCGTTGCATCCAAATAAAATAGAACAATAGATGAAAAAGAGGTGAAGAAAAAAATTTAGCAATAACAATAATAATAATGAAAATAATAGGAAAAAAATAGATAATGAATCTTAAGTCGGAGCTGGTGACTGAGCACATCATTTTAAAATTATAAGCGTTTAGGAAACAGACTGAATAAGAACTACATGTGATGAAAAATTAATTAAAGAGGGCGTAGTCACTTATCAGATATCTGATTTGTTGAATAAATAGCGATGATGAATAATCATGCTTGAATCGTAAATTATGTACTGGAAAGTTGGAAAGGCGAAGTTGTCCAATACATTAATTTTTTTCTGAATCGAACAAAAATGAACAATATTTACAACAAAACACAAAAACATAAGCAACCATGTCGCATTAATGGGGCTGGGTTTTTAACTGAGGCTTGTTCAAGTTTACAGATAGCGTTGCTAATCTCTTCATGCCTAAAGGCCCCACGTAGTGTTAGTTAATTTCCGTAATTAATTTTTGGAAAGTGAAGGGTAAGTTGCAGGTAATTTAGGAAATTAAAGTAATTTTTTTATGAGAAAAATCATTAGAAAAAACTGGCGAAAAAACAAAATTTCAACCCGAGGAGACATGGACCGCTCATGAAATTTTCTATCATAATTTTCGCCGAAAATTAATTTTTTGCCTCAAGTCTTCTCCAAATATTACAAATGACCAGAAATGCGTAGATATGAACGACTTAAGATCAGGTAGGTGATAATAGTTATAGTTTTAAATTAAAAACATAGCTAAAAAATATTCGTTAGCTATCCAAGTTTGTTATCAGCCAGAAGAATTAATATTAATCCTGAATTTCGGGATTTTCGCGTTACTTTTTTTTTTAATGCCAAATGTACTCAATATACTTAATTAGCAAGAATTTTTTCACCAATATACCTAAATCTATTGCAATCCCACGTACATAATTATGAATTCGAATCAGCGAAGCGTAACAGAAAATAAAAGTAGATAGGTGTACGATTTTGATTTTATTACAGATGTCAGATTTGTTTATATCGGCGCGGTAGGGTGTTTTACGATGGGTCGTGAGCTGCTATTCGAATATGTACATATTTATGGTTGCGCTTGCGAGCGTGCTGTTGTATAAAGGGGGGAAGAAATTAAAGAATCAGCACAAAAGAGGGTTCCTATTTCTTTTTGCTTATAATCCCGTCTGACTCGCATTAAATAAATAACATTATATATTCACGAAACGAATTTCGTCGCGTAAGCCCCCAAAAGTGAAATAGAAAATAAAATCGTAATACCAAAATCCGAAAGCAAAAGAAAAAAATAAATAAGGATAATAATAACTCTAAGCAATTCACGCATAAGCGAATAAACAGGTGAATGTACAGAAATTGCTATAGATGGAATAAAATCTAATACCTTTCAAAGTGTGGCGAGCTTATAGCGTTATGATTATGAAAATTAAACCTACTAATAGGCTGATAACGAACAAAGGAGAAAGAAAAGAATATAAGACACACTATTCATTTTGATAAAAATTTTCAAATTAAATAACGTGAGGTTTAATGGGACAAGACTAGAGAGTTAACATACACAGTTACACATACACACTGCATGATAACAAGAGTAATTACAAAAACATTTTATTCTGATTTAATTTCGAACTCGTATAAGCCCAATAATAACGCAAAACATGACGAAGAAATATTCGTTCAATAATTCAAAATTTTAGTCATGAGATTATTGTCACAATTAATATATTTTTTACACATTTATTATTAAACGTATAAAATGTACTAATAACCTTGCTTAACCGTTCATGACTACAGGTCACACCCAATACCAAGTCTGAAAACCCCTACCCCATCCTTTCCAAAAACATTTAAGAAGTTGAATTTGGCACAAATGTAGAATATGTTGCCATGAAGTAATCATGTGAACACATTATCTTCAAATCTTGATAATCCGCCATTTTGAATCCATTTTGACTCAAATTTAAGAGGTCATATTCTGGTCACAAACTAATCTTACACACAAAGTTTGACCATTCTAGGCCGATTTGGTGATGAGATATGGAAGATTCATGAAATTTCCTGCAGCAATTTCCCCTCCAAAAGCCGTTTTTTGCTCTAACTCCCCTCCAAAATCACTGAGGAAGCTAAAATCAAAATACGTTTGTCACTTGGGCTCATTTTATCATATGACACAGCAATAAAAAATTTTCGACCCTCCTGTACCCCCACCACTATTTTAGGTTGATAACCCCGCCTTCCCCCTCCAACATCATGTATGGAAGTGAATTCGGGATATAGTATACAACTTATCCCCAATAACCATATGAATTCATATTAATTACATTTTTACCAACTTGAGGCTCCTCAAGCTCTACTCAAAATTTTGATAATCCGCCATTTTGGATCCATTTTGATCCAAATTCAAGAGGTCATATTCTGGTCACCAACTAACCTCACACACAAAATTTGACCTCTTTAACTTGATTTGGTGGGGAGATATGGAAGATTCAAGAAATTTCATGACTCAAAACTTCCTCAAAAAGCCGTTTTTTGATCTAACTCCTCTCAATATGCACTTAGGAAGCTGAAATTTGGATATGTAGTGTCCGTGACTCACTCTTTCATATGAAATCAAAAACGAAAAATTTGAGCTATTTGCCTTCTCCAGCCCCCTCAAAATTTGAGTAATCCGCCATTTTGAAATTTTTCGAAAAAACAAAAAAAGCACTTCTGCGCATTTTCAAGAAGAGTTCCTCATCAAATTTTGAGCGAATTTTATGAATACTCGCCGGCGCTACGCGTGGGGAAAAAAAATATATGCCAAAAAGTTGGACATTTGCCAGATGATTACAAATGGTCTGAAACGCAAAGATTTGAAGACCCCACCCTCCCCCGACCTTCCCTTCCCAAATCAGGTAGGCTGTAATAGCTGTCGTTTTTTAGTTAAAAACTCAGCTAAAAAAAATGTTCTCCATTAAGTTTTCTATAGAATGAGTGAGACAGTTTTCTCAAAAAGTCTCTAGTTTTTTTTGTTTTATAATGTAAATCTGGAGAAGGCAGGAGGAGGGGGAGGGGGAATCATCAGTAAAAATTATTTGTTCATCTTTATCACTTACATAGGTCACTTGATAACAGATATGAACACATATAAATAAATTTTTCCAAAATTAATGTATTTTGAGCCCCCCATTTTGGACCATTTTATAACTTTTTGTGTGAAGTTTTCCACGTAACTTATAGAAAATTGAACGGGGAATATTTTTCAATATTAACAATTTTTGCGTAGGACGCACTGTATAGAAGATATAAACAAAGAACTGATTTTCGAAAAGGAATTCTAAAAATTGGTATATTTTGCCCTCCCAATTTTGGGCTTACTAATGACTTTTTGAGAAAACTGTCTCACTCATTCTATAGAAAACTTAATGGGGAACATTTTTTGATATAACTTATTTTGACGTAGGACCCGTTTTTGGAAGATATTAGCAAAAAACAGTTTTTGCGAGGTTTTAGCCCTTTCTGGGGTTAGCTCAGCCCCTAGAGGTGACAAATTTTTATACCTTGTTAAGGACACCATTCTGCATATATAATGTGAAATTCAGCTCACTACTATTTTTTTACAGGTTCAATCCTTATTTTCCTGTACTATGTGGCCCATTAAAAAATTTGGCCTCGGCTAAATTTTACGGGTCCTTAAAAAACCCAGGCCCGGTGCAAATGCACCCCTCTCTCGTCGCCTCTGCGATTTAGAAATGAGATACAAAATATTCAAGAAGCATCACGACTCAAAATCTCTTCAAAAGGCCATTTGTTGCTCTTACTTCCCTGCAAATTCGCTTGGGAGATTGAAGTTATGATATGTTGGTGTCCTCAATTCACAATTTCATATAATGAAAGAATGAATAAAAATTTTGAAGCATTTCCTCTCCTTTCATCCCTTGTTCTGATTCCCCTCCAATTCATTTAGAAGTATAAAATTAAATATCTTAGTCTCTCGAGCTCACTTTATTATGTGACTCACGACCAGAAATTTAGGACTTTTCGTTTACTCCTACCATATTTTTAAAAAAATAACCCCTCCTTCTCCTCTTCAACATCACGTATAACAATGGATTTGTCATATAGCATAATTGTTATCATCAGAAATCATACGAGCTCGTATTTATTAAATTTAAGCGATATGAGGAGCCTCAAGCTGTCTTCAAATTTTGACTATAGGCCATTTTGGATGTGTTTTCATCCACATTCAAGAGGTCATATTTTAGCCTCAAATTTAGCTCACATACAAAGTTTGACTTTTTTAGATTGATTTAGCGAGGAATTACCTATGAAAGATTCAAGAAATTTCACAACTTAAAACTACTTCAAAAAGCCTCCTTTCAGTTTTACTTCTCTCTAAATAATTTGGAAGGCTGAAATTTAGATATGTGGGTGTTCGTGATTCATTCGTTCAAAAATTTGGCGCATTTTCCCCATCTTTACCCCTTCTCAAAATCTGAATGATCAGCCATTTTGAATCGAAGCAAAAATCTAAAAAAAGTAACCCTGCATATTTCAATGAGGACTTCTTCACCGAGATTTGAGTCATTTTAATTCAATCTAGTTTGAGCTACGAGCCTATGAAATGAGAAAGGAAATATGTATATCAAAAAGTTGGATTTGCCATACATCTATTAATTATTTAAAATGCAAATTCGAAAATTTAATTAAACTCGATTTTATTATTCTTTGATGTCTTAGATCAAAATTTTATTACATATAAACTAAATATTGTAGTTATGAATATTTTATAACAATAAAATAAATAAATTAAATAAAAATAACAAGATGTAATAGCTTTTGTTTTCTATTAAAAACTCAGCTATAAAAAGGAATCGCGTAAGTGCGATAAACCCTTAAAATCGATACGTAAAATTAAAGACTTCAATTTATTTAATGAAATAAAAATTGTTACTCCCAAGCATCACGACTATAGTTTTTATACATTACAGAATATTTTGAATGAAAAATTTCAAAAAATTGAAAAATTGGACCCCTTCTTGCAGCAGATAATACTACTAGCTGACAAAATTATAGAAATGGAGGTCAACAGGACCTTCACTCGGTTACCATCAAGTCTTACATAAATTAGGTAGCATTTGGTGGAACCACACAATAGAGTTTTTTAGAAGTGGTATCACTACCCAAAGTCAAAGGCAACTCATATTCACTTAGGACTAACTATATAGTAGAATGAAAATAATTAAAAAAAAAACAAAAACAAAAACTTTTAAAAATCGACCAAGTCGAAATATAAGTAAAATGAAATTAGCACGTGTTGGCTCGTTTTCATCGATGGTGTGCTTGTATCAACGTCAGTACGCACCCCAATCTGGGCTAGTCTATTAAATATTACATTAAGTCGCAGAAGGAAAGATGGTATTCGACGTTCATAATCGAATAAAATAAAACAAACAGCACCTGAGTCCGCATCACGGTACTTCCCCCGCACTGTGACCTAGCTCTTACCGTGCCAGTAAAACTGTATTATTTGAACTTGTGTACTCGTAGCAGTTCGCAGGTATTCGCATTACATCGATCAAGGAATTACTCGCAGTTCGTAGATATACATGATGAGCATACTCATATACAACATTTTTGCCAGCTCGCTTTATTACCTTGGCCGCGTGGCTGAATGGCTCTTCCACCCTAATACGCAATCTATCTATGACTTGGTATGAATGCTCACAACCCCAAGTACATATTTACTGCAATAAATGGTCATCACTGGTAGTGCTAGCAGGGATGATCTCAAACAATGCTACCGACAAAGTGTATAATTTACATTTTCGTTTTACCTGAGAACCTATAGAGCTACTATTTCGTCAAAGAGCCCCATAATGTTAAATGGGAAAAACATATGAGGAGAACAGGTGCGCCCATAATTTGAATGAAGATTAAAAGAAGGCAAGAAATAGTATAAATTAATTTTCATGCAATGGCGGCAGGGAGCATTAGTTATTCAAATGAGTACCTATGCATACCTAATTTTTACATGCTATACCACCTGTATAGGCATGAGTACATCCAAATATGTACGTATATACCTTGACTATTTATGGCAAGTAAAACTCTATATATCTATCATGTATACTTGTATTAATACGTATAATAAAATATGATCACACATCATAAACGTATGACAGGAAGGATAACGTATAAGTAACTATACATAATGCGAATAAACTATAGGAATGTATTACGTATAGCAAATTTCAACAAGTTTAATTAGAACATGACAAATTTCATAACACCATTTTACTTATAAATATTATTTTGTTCGCTTCACTTCGTAGGCCCATATTACATACTTTTTAATCAGTGATCTTTCTTTCTTGAATAAGAATATGTTAAATTGTGGAATATAGCAAGACAGACTGTAAAAATTTAATTACGTCGATGATTTTTACCAACTATTGGCAAGGATGATTTCTATTTGAGGTTGAGAAAAATAGGTATTTCGAAAAAATGTTTAAAAAATGAAAAAAAGATGATTGAAGAATTCATCCCTTCGAGAATACCTTTTTAGATGAGATTTCAACTCAGAAAGGGTAGGTATTACAGAGTACCTAATTCGGTAAGAGGGTTGGGGAGAGGGAAGGGGCCTTTGAATCTTTCACTTTCAGACCTTTTATAATCATCTGACGAAATTCAAAATTCCAACTTTTTGGTACGTAATTACGTAGATTACATATATAGTTTTTTTTTACCCCAAACGTAGAGGTGGTGAGTATTCATGAATTCATGAAATTCGCTCAAAACTTAATGAGAGAGCCTTCTTTGAAATGCGAAAAAAAATACTTTATTGTTTTTTTGATACACTTCAAAATAGCGGATCATTTGAATTTCGAGGAGGGTTGAAGAAGGAGCAAATGGCTCAAATTTTTTGTTTTCGATCTCATATAAAAGAGCGAGTCACGGACACCAACGTATCCAAATTTTAACTTCCCAAGTGCATTTTGAGGGGATTTCGAGTATAAAACGACTTTTTGAGGAAATTTTGAGTCATGAAATTTCTTGAATCTTCCATATCACTTCACCAAATCGACCTAGGAAGGTCAAACTTTGTGTGTGATGTTAGTTGGTGATCAGAATATGACTTTTTCAATTTGGATCAATATGGACCCAAAATGAAGGATTATCAAAATTTGAGTTGAGTTTGAAGAGGCTAAAATTAGTAGAAATGTGCAAATATGAACTCTATGATTATTGGGAATGAGAAGTATACAGTAACTCCAATCCACTTCCATACATGATGTGCTCAGGCTTGCATCTAATTATGCACCCAAAAAAATATGTAATCAGCTCTTGAGCACGGTTCACAACTTTCGAAACCAAAATATAGCGAACTAGAAATAAGTTCTTAAAATTAGCTGAATAAATTTTTTATCGTTAAAAATTTAATCCCTCCTCCTTCAAAACTCAAATACATGCCCTTCCTAATGTAGAAAACGTTAAATTCTTTTAATGAAAAAAAAGCACGTATTATCGAGCAAAAATGAAATATCAATGATTGCTATTTTAAATGAGTATTGAATTTTCATGTTATTAATGTTATGAAAATTTTTTATACGAAAAGTAGCAGCAAAAGTTGTTCGAAAATGATGGGAAAATGAAGCAATAACGGCATTAAAAAAAAATAAATACTTAAAAATATACAGCTTTTCGAAAAGAATAGTACACTTAAAATTTTCTAAACAACTGCAAAATCTAGAAAATAGTTGATTTGGAAACGCTGCTATTGATTATAAGGATCAAAATTTCCAGTCGATTCGTTGAGTTTTACCCAAAATATGATGTTGAAAAAAATAAATAAAACATATAAAAAGAGAACCAAAACGAACGTAACAACGAACTCTTCTTGCCTTTTTATAGGCTAAGCGAATCGAAACGCACCGAAATAATAAGGAAAGCGATCCCCTCCCAGCCTTGTAAAAAGAAAATGCTTCGCGAATACGCCTAATTTAAATATTAGTATTTAAATTAATTCTCTTCGACATCAAATCAAACAAAGGTAGACCAGATTTTCACCCTGTGAGCAAACATAGCATTGTATAAATACGGTCGCGCGGTGTGACGTGCTGTACAAGAGAGCGAATAAATCTTTCTTTAATCAGAGGGCTGAGCTGCTACCGTCCGGGCCGTCACGTTATTCCAATTGAAAATGGAAAAAAACAATATCACGTGCGTCGCATCGTATACGTTGGTCAACAACACCTATCCAAATCGAATATCAATATTCTACAGTGTATAGCATACCTAGGTTAATCTTTCTTTAACATATAAAATTGCAATTTAGTTATATAGAATTAAACGATGAATGAAGTTTAAATTATATGTACGCGTATACGTACTAGGCACACGTTCGAATATAACTATAATAATATTTATTGGTAGCGTGACTGCTTGCTTACTCCTGTGAGTGGCAGTGTTTAGTAGGTAATATAAAATATTGCACCCATACTATCAACATACTAAGTAACAATACCAATACAACCATCAATATCAATATAGCCGATGGTGACGACGTTTTACCTCGTAAAACGTCTCTTGTCTTTATTTCCATTAAAACTCGCAAAATTTACAAACAACAAGAAAGATTAAGTTTTCATTAAAATGGCATTTATCGCGAGGAAAGGGCATCACGTTTCGCTCCTTTTCGTTTATATACTTTGAGAGATTACCTAAGATAGCAAGTAGTAAAAACCATAGATAGGTAGATACGTATTATAATCTCAATTCGTGAGAATCTCAATTGAACTTTACGCAATACCTTTTCTACACGAACTAAATAAATAAGAGGTTAAATAGGAAATTTTTCGCACCTTTAAGGTCCGTCAAATATTAATTCCAATACGTACTTGAATAGCGAAATTTTCACTTATCGCTGGAATCCAAGAATTCGATTGGTATATTTTCTTCAAATATTTTCATACTTCACCCTTATTCCTCTGCACGCAGGAACCGAAAGCTGTAAAACATAAATTCACGCACTAAGTTCACCCTTCTAGGTACACGAAGCAATCCTACGAGACCCTGTCGTTCAACTTTTGAAAGAAAAGTAAATGAATCGTAAACGATGATTTAAAAATTCGTTCATGTATGAATAATGAACAAATGAGTTCAATGATTTGCGAAAGAAATAACGTTTTCTTCGTCGAAATAAAATGTTAAAAAAGAACGCAATACCTATTAAACTAAAAGAGTGAAAAAAATATTCAAAGTTACAATATGCATGTACTATGTATAGGATGTAGCTGATTCGTAATCAAATTCATTAGGTTAGTAAGCATCATAAGGAATATTCATATTCGCAACGAAGATAATCATTAATATGAAACATGTTTCGCTCCAATAACAGCTCTTCCATACCACATGTACGACTACTCATATGATACTTATGTATGATAGATTGCCTACCTACGTGATGAAGAAACTAAAAAATTAGTTTGAAAACTAAATTATTTCCATTTGGACATGATCGCGATTAATTTTGAAATTTTTCATTTTATTATCAAACATAAAAATATACTGTTCGCGCCAAAATATAAAATATGCAATGCAGTATTACTGACAACAAATTGGTATGAGAGAAGGAGTTGAGTGGGAAAACTAATGACAAGGTGAAAAAACAATGGATATGTAATATTTTTAGCACAGAACTTGAAACAAATTCTTCATGAATCCATATTTAAAAATTTTACTCATAGACCCTTAAATATGGCCATGGGTAGCTTCAAGTTCCAAAAAATTTTCATAGAAATACTTTTAGAAATTTTTACTTCGAAATTCAAGCAGATTTAGAATGTAGAGTTTGCATCAGGATATCGAGACTGTAATGAAGTACTTGACAAAAATTGGTGGCAATGGAAGAAAATAATGAAAGAACTATAGAATTATGTGAAAAATTATCAATTTATCATATTTGTTGTGAATACCTTTTGAACATTTAAATTTCCAACAAAAAATTTTTAGAAAGTTTCTTAATCCTAATATAAACTAAATCTTAAGAATACTTTCTACCATACCAGTGACGGCGATGACGACGAACGAAAAAAATTTCAGCATATTAAAAAAGCTAAAAACGTATTTGAGAAATTTATTGGGCGGAGATCGTTTGAATAGGCTTGCCTCATTAAACACCCATGGAGAAGTAATGTTCACAACAGATGAAATACATTACACAAATTTTTAGAGAAGCTGCGCAAATTGATATTAAAATAAAATTTCCTTTTTCTTAGTTTTTTATATCATTAAAACTACTGAAGTGGAAATTACCGCGAAGTTTTTAAAAAAAAATCTGATAGGGAACAATCGGAAAATTACTAACAAAACTTTCAATTCCACCCCCTCCCCTCCATTACATACAGAAATTCTAAAACCAGCTTTGAACATTTTCAATCAAAAGCTTAACCACCTGCACAGAAATCCTAAAACCAGGCCTGCAAATGTTTTAAAACGTGTGATCAATACATAATTTTTAACGTTTTTTTTTCTTTTTTTAAATAAAAAAAAAACGTAAGCAGCCATGCCGCATTACTGGAGCTGAATTTTTAACAGGGGCTTGTTCAGATTTGGTAATAATATCGTTGCTAAACCCTACATGACTATAGGCCACACCCAATACCAAGTCTAAAAACATCTATTCTATCCCTTCCAAAACCACATAAATAAGTTGAATTTGGAACAAACGTAGTATTTCTTGCCATGAAATAATCATTTGAACACATATTCTCAAATTAGAACAACTAGAGGCTCCTCAAATTATCTTCAAATCCTTATGATCCACCATTTTGGATCCATTTTGACCCAAATTCAAGAGGTCATATTCTGATCACTAACTAACTCTACCCTCAAAGTTTGACCTTTGTAGGCCAATTTGTTGAGGAGATATTCTCCTCCAAAACAGGTTTTTTACTCTAACTCCCCTCCAAATTCACTTGGGAAGCTAAACTCAGTATAAGTTAGTCACTTGGGCTCATTCTATCATATGACACGACAATAAAAAATTTTCGACCACTCTTATACCCTCACCATATTTTATGGTCAATAACCCCCTCCTCATCTCCTCCAACATCATGTACGGAAGTGAATTGGGGATATTGTATACTTTTCATCTCTAATAATCATCTAAGTTCATAATAATTACATTTTTACCAATTTGAGGCTCCTCAAGCTCTACTCAAATTTTGATAATCCGCCATTTTGGATCCATTTTAACCCAAATTCAAGAGGTCATATTCTGGTCACCAATTAACCCTACCCTCAAAACTTGACCTTTGTAGGTTGATTTGGTGAGGAGATACGGAAGATTCAAGAAATTTCATGACTCAAAACTTCCTCAAAAAGCTGTTTTTTGCTTCAACTCCTCTCCAAATACACTTAGAAAGCTGAAATTTAGATATGTTGGTGTTCATGATTCACTCTTTCATATGAGATCAAAAACAAAAAATTTGAGGTATTGCCCATTCCCAGCATCCCTCAAAATTTGAGTGATCCGCCATTTTGAATTTTTTCAAAAAAATAAAAAATATCGTTTAGTTAGATTTCTATGTAGAGTCTCTCACCAAGTTTTGAGCGAATTTCGTGAATTCTCGCCCGCGCTACACATGGGGAAAAATACATGTATACCAAAAAGTTGGTCATTTGCCAGATAATTACAAATGATCTGAAACGCAAAGAATAGCTATCGTTTTCAAGTTGAAAACTCAGCTAAAATGAAAGAAATATACATACACTGTGTTCACACAATTAAACCGAAGTGAGTAAATAATAACCTATCTGTACTTAGGCCACACAAAAATAGGAATTATCAAGTACTGAAATATTAAACTAATTCCTCCCTAATCCTGAACTTTTCAAATATTTCCTTCAATAAAAAACAAAACAAATTGTTTTTCATAAAACAGCAAATTGTGGGCTGCTAAGATCATTTGGACACGTTGAACAAAATCTCTCATTTTATCCCACTTTCAAGTCTCACATTTCCACGTAACTGGAATTTTGACGTGAAATAATCAAAAGAACATACCGTGCGTCCAAGTGATTCGGGTACAATCAGCGAGAAAATCCCTTTTCTAATTATTTAAAATTTATTTTTTTCAAATACAAAGAAATTTTAATGCAGTTGAAATGAATTTATCAGCCTTGAACTTCGTTAAAGTAATTTTCAAAATAATTTCTGCTTTATAAATTTGTAGTTTAACTCTTATTATGTTATCAGCAAACTAAGATTATTAAGATTTTCGGCTGATTGTATCCGAATCACTTGGACGCACGGTATGTATTACTTCATAAAACTTCAGATTTTTTATAGTATTATCAATAATGAAGTATTTTCCAAGTCATCTGCAAAAAGGATGAAACAATTATGAATTTTTCATAGTTTCACACTTTTTTCATCACCTATTCCCTTCCATTAACAAATTTGCGTGAATAATTAATTACATAAAAAATTCAACATTTGATGAACCACATTCAAGTTTCACATGAGTAGGCCACCATGCAGTATGAAGGACCTCATTCAGGTGAAACGCTCTAAAATGATTATTCACCACATCCTTACCGCTTATTCTTGATTCATCTCTTTTATTCACCTGGAAATTGAAATAAAAAACAAAAAATAAAATGAAATATGTCAAGACAGAGGTCTGACTAGAATTACAGGTCAAACAACACAACTTGGCAATCCCACAAATAATGGATCCATAGACTTATTTGTTCTTTAATCATAATCACCAACATTATTTCCTTTGCGCTTCATTTAAATATGCGACCACTTACTTCCACTATTTAGCTGTTAAGAGATCGCCAACAGTTCATTTGTTTAACCTGTTTCCTAGTCAGCCCTGCCGAATGTCCAAAATAGGCATTTTAAAAACAAAAAAAAAAACATCTGTGTTGCTTTCTTTATTTTATTATTAAAAATACTAATATTCTCGTCGTACAAATATTATCACCATAGGTAAAAAAATCATTCAAAAAAGTAGTTATTTTGGAAAAAAGGGTAAAAATTTAGTTTTTAACAACATTATATAAAATCAACGGGGAATGACGAATATAAAACAAAAAAATTAGTATTCATTAAATTGCTAAAATACATTAATCGAGACTAGTAAAGTTATTTTTTTTTTTTTGGTTTGTACTAAACATTATATTAATTCCCTTGTAATAACTTTATTAAAGGAATATCCTTAGAATCCTCCGCATTTCGAAAATCTTCCAATAACTGTAACATAACAGTTATGATGTTAATATTATTATAATACATATATATATATATATTTTTTTTTTTTCACTTAAAAAATACTAAAATTATTGAGTAATAACAAGGTTTAGCTAAAAGACGAAATTAATTCAGGAAATATTCACATTCCTGAAGTCTTTTCACAAATATACGTAATTCATTTTTTGATGAGAGAAGAAGTTGAGGGGGATGTTTTCATTCCTTTTATCATATAAAAACCGCGTTTTTATTTTTTCAAATAGGTAAGAATATTATTTAGGAAAAATAATGTTTGCTTTTGTTATAGTTTGTTAAATAAATTAGTTTAGAGCTGATGAAAATAATCGAATTAAAACCCTTATTATTATATTTAAAACAATCAATCAGATAAGTCGATTGCCTGCTGTATACCGCCATTGATTAATAAGCAAAAATACGTACTTGAAAAGAAACCTCTTGATCCAATATCGAGCGATTTTGAGGATTACCAACGCAACACGCCAGTAAAGTAGGAAACAAAATTCTAACTAATGTAGGATTACTAAAGTAACAGAACGGTAAACTAGATAATTGCTGTAATACGGTAGGTGTTGAACCAGACTGCAAAATCATCTAGGAGAATCGAAAAAAACAGAGAAAAACAATTATAAATTTTATTTTCAAATTAATAACTGAAATGGGGGGAAAAAACTGTACTTGGTTGTCAGTATGGTGTATAGCGAAGAATCCGATAAATTCGATCACTTGATGCAATAAATCCTTATAGCCTTCGTTCTGCGTACAATATCGCAACAGATAGCTTATGATGTGACGTACTTGTAACGAAATACCCTCGGCGCCAAGAATATTCTTAATTTAATTAAGACAAAAAGACCAATTAAAAAAAACTAGAAGAGAAACTCTACATAAAATTCAGCACGGTTGCCTTACTTGAAAAAATTTCAAATTCAATTCGCCCACTTTGCTGAATAATCGTAACGTTGCGATAATAACATTTACCACATCGGAAGGTAATTCAAACACAATGGACGAACTATCGTTAGATATGCTATCTCTGTGTAACAACATTGCGTACAACATAGACACAGCGCCGACCAGTTCGGTGGCTTTCAAGGTGGCCATTAGTTGAGTACAGTCTTCTTTGTCCGTAATTCTACCTCGTCTGTTTTTATGAAATAATACAACCGCGTGATATTTACGAAATTATTACATTCTGGGCGCTTAGTTTTATACGTAATAGGCTCACGTGCCTCGTTTCCACCAATCGCGTCAATAGTTCCATGCAATGCAACAAGAAATACGAATCGGCCGATTTATTGTCGTGTACGCTGCTACAATATACCGCCAATTTATCCACGATTCCAGTACACACTATGTAACTACAAAACAGCGTGTTATCAATTTACTACCGCATGTATGTTGCAAATGAAAATATTGTATTCTGGGCATACCTTACAACGTCTTGTAGACGAGCTGATACTTTTTGTACGTTGGCATTTTCGTCTTCATTACGTTCAACAACGAAAGACGTAATAACAGATAATACGTTCGAACATAAATTCATCAATACGTCTGTGAAAATACGTAAATAAAACTATGCTTGTATTTTATTAAAAATCTATAAGGTATTAAAAAAGAATGGTAAGCAGTTATGCTACATTAATGGAGCTGAATTTTTCGTTGTGATTTTTGAACGGAGTTTACTCCTTTTGGGTCATGTTTTTCCAACTATTTCAAAATTTTAAATGAATAGTATGGATATATCTTTACAGAGATAAGATATCTACACTCACAAGACTTTTTTCAGACAAATGTTACATTGGAAATATGAGATATTGAACCTGAAGTATTTTTATCCCAATTCTAAACACACCAGCGAGTACTCCAAACATACTCACGTAATTGGCAAAGGCATTCCACTCAATTTTTCAAAAAACAGTAACTCTAATAAATTTTCAAGATGACAAAAGTAACCAAATTTCATGTTTTCGTGGGCAATTATCCCTTTAAAAAAAACTTTTAATTACTCCCTCTTCATTTCAAAAAAAAAAAGTCTACCATCTTCTACAATTCATTCACAATCACTTATTAGGATTGAAATCTATAACATAGGTGGAAAACCCCTCTAAAGCTATGAGGAGGGTCCTTTCTACCATTAGTATAGCTAGATGAAGGTGGATGATAACATAATTCCAAGGGCAGCTATTCTGCAAGCAAAATTTGTTATTTTCTATTTTTCATTATATGCCTATTTCTCATTTTACATTTGTATTAAAAAAAAAAATTGTTATTTTTATTAAAAAATTTGATCACTTTCAATAAGACAGAAATTTTTTCTTGATTTTGTTTTTCTGAAATTATTTTAGGAATTTTCAACAGATTTCATTTTTTTTTTTTTATGAAACAAATTTAGTACAACGAATTAAACGTAAGAAAGAAATAGGGGTGATAGTGAGAGGGGGGGAAGGGTTGAGAAACTGAAGAAGTGTTCCAGCCATTTGAAAAATAGTGACTATGGTTTTCATTCATACAAAGGAGTAGAATTTTTGGCTACCTCACCCCTACCCTCCCTCCACAGAGAAAAATGTTCCAAGCATATAAATGAAGTTAGAAACATAGAAAAATTGATGGAATCTTTTTTCCACATCGTGAATAACAGAAAGAACAGATTTTATGAAATTTTCGTACTTTCTTCAAAAGGAATAAAATTGGGCAAATCACATCGAAAGGCCATCATTTTGTTGATAAATGAAGTGTGCGATTTTCAGATTTCTTTTTTTACTTTTTCAATTATAAAAGATATCAATATCTCAAAATGAAGATTCGTGATTTTTGCTTTCTTCGTATTTTTCGCACCCATTAAACAGTACACATCCGCAAAATTTGACTACTTTTTTTTTCTGTGAAAATATTATTATAATGAAAATCAACTCTGGGAAAAATAATGAAAACACAATTTTTTTGTTTTTAGCAAAATTTGTTGAAATTATTAAATTTTAACAAAAAAAAAGTGACTTTCAATTAACTTTTATGGGGAAAGTAAACGAAAAGTGAAACAAGTAATCTTGCGGAATGCCTGGTAGCAATAAAATTTTCATGTTTTACATGCTTTTAAGTAAGTTCAACATTTTTGCAATTAAAAAAAAATCAGCTATCAGATACTGACCCTGGCTGCTTACAAATTTTCATCACGATTCTAATCGCTCTAAATTACCAAACTCAGATGGGTTTTACATATTTGATAGGCTTACTGCCAAGCTGAATCTTGTGGAGAAATTCCGAACTATTTTCTTTGCCCCCTCCCTCAAGCTCATCATCAATTTTTCTTTTCCTATCATTAATTTTAAGAAATTAAGCATCCATGCTGCATTACTGGAGTTGACTTCGTAATGAGGACATGTTCAAAATTCCAGGTAATGGCATTAATTTTTTTACAACCTTATCCAAACAGAGGCTGAAACCATCTGCTCATGAGAGTCATTTATTAAATTTGAGCTAAGTCTCATTTTAAAGGTCATAATTATAGTCTTTAAGTGACCTTGTATATGATATCTGAACTTTCGATAGGAGCATTTGGTGAGAATATATTAACGATTTAACAAGCTTAATGTTTGAATTTCATCCCCTCCACTAATAAGTCATTTTTTTCTCTTTTTCAGATTCATGCAGAAAGCTGAAATTCCAGCTTACTCCATCACACGACCCTATAAAGAAACATTTTTGCGTTTTGGTTTAATCCGCCATATTTTCAATAAGCATTTGAGCAATTTTGAGGTGCTCAAGTCTTGCTAATGGATAACATAGAGAATGCGAATGTTTGAAAATCTGCAACGAAAAGGGTATTTTATGCTCTAAATACTCGCCCTTCGTGCGCGTATCAATATTTAAATAGTTTCCTATTGGTGATTATTTTCGCGTAAATTTCGAAACACAATCCAAACAAAAGATGCTACGACTTAACCACGAAGAAGAAAAAGAGAAAGAATAATCTAATACCGGCGACGGTATCCGCTTTATAAACCACCATTCCATTTCGATCGTCGCTGTTCGGCATAATGAGCTGTAACAGGAAACACGAAATTAATTCCAAACACAAAATAACACGACATCGTACTAACCGGTAAACAGTGCACGCTAATTTTACGACTACGAGTATTGTACTTACGTTCAATCGATTGAGAAGGAAGTCTAAAATTTGTACCATACTGTTTGAAAATAAAACATGTAGACAATTTTCAACGTTATTACGACACGCGGTTGCGAATAAATTCGAAGTTACGACCAAACATCTGAACATAACGAATAAATGTCGAATTTAATAATATAATGTACGACCAACGAATTTTTTTTTTTCTTCTACTCACTTCATTGGAAGGTAAGGACTCATGTTTTTAGGTAAATCGAGAGCTAAATTGTAGATTTTCGATATCATAACGAAGCCGTCAAAAGCTCTGAACATATACTGGTCGTACTGGTTCTGAAAGCATAAAGTTTGTTAGGTAAGACTTATATATACGAGCAACAGGCATTACACATTTCACCCAAAATGTGACTTATATATACATCGGTTAATTTATGCACTACTAACCCCTCTCTCCAATATTCGAATTATTTCGAATAGATTGCGTTCTAACATGGTAACTGCATTATTGGGCCATACACCACTACCCTGAGTGTTGATCACTTTGTCCACTTCTTTGATGGATTTTAATATTCTACCTTTGTTAGACGAATCGTTTTTTTTATGCTTATCTCTGACGGAGGCTAAAACGTTCTCTAGGTTTTCTTCATTTCTATGACAAAGCAATACAGTCATCATGCAAGATTAATTCAAAGACTGAGATAAATTTGGATTAAGCATTTTTGCGACCAGAAGTACATCAGATATAACGATACTCTTCTCTCAATTTTTTTTTTTACATAATAGTCTAGCTAGTGAACAGGTAATCGTCTTAAACTTGAACTCTACGATATTGAAATTATTTTAAAAAAATCATAATAATGGAAAAAGTATCAAAATTATATATATAAGTAATGAAGAACAAGAAAGCAATAAAAAATTAAAATAAATGAAAGAAGTAATTTTTCAAATTTGTAGAACTACAGATAACATTTTCAAATACACAAAAAAATCAACTAAAAATAAATAGAAAAAAAATAAATAAATAAAAAAGTGTTTTAGTTGATAAAAAAATTCATGGACTCTGAACAGTAAAGAAAATCATACTAAATAAAAAAAATGATTTTTTGAATTTTTAGATGCACTATTTTATCTTTTTTTATTTTCTACTTGTTATGTACAGCAACAATGGCTAGAGGCACGAGAACAACTCAAATTTCACTTATTAATGCTGTGCGCTTCAGAAAAATGAATAATTCATCAACTTGTGCTTGGTCACCTGACAATATGTCTTTTAAAGTATTAAAGTTAAGCTATTTGCATCGGGGGGGGGGGAGTTAATAGAGGAGGCGATCAGCAAGGATGTGTGAAACAGTTATGAGGACATTACAAGGGGTACATATGGGAGGTGGCTGTCTGGTAAGGAGGCGTTGGTGGGTTATGAGAGAATAACCAGTACGAAGACGAGAGTAAGAATGGATGCATGTCAATGGTTAGGTGTTCTAGATATTTATAGTAAATTTAATATTTTTAAGGTTGTTTGAAGTTGGGACGTTTAACCACTATGATTGAATTTTTTTAAGCAGTAAAGACTTGGCGTAGATTTTTAAATCATTCAGAGGGATATCTATACCTGCGATTGGGTGGTGAACGTAAGCTTGTTTAGTATAACAATCAGTATGTTTTCAATAAAACGCTATACATGAAAATGAAAAAATTAATTTTAAAAACTTACAAAAATTTTATGACTACAAAAAATCAAAAATAAATATTTTTAAATTTTTTGATCTTCTGATAGCTTTCAAAAAATTAAAAAAATCAAACATTAATATTTCGACTTTTCAGAACCTTCAAAATTAAAAATAATTTTTTCAAATTGTTATTATACTCGATTTTATTTTTAACCACAATACTTGAAAAAAATGACCGTAAATTTTCAGAACATCGGTACACTTTCATAAATTACAATAAATTAGAAATTATTATCAAAGTTTTTTAAAACTTTTTGATTTCGTTTTTAAACCTTAAAAATATAAATTTTTACTCTCACGTAAGCGCTTTTCAGCTATTATGAAGGGGACATTGGACACACCATGAGAAAAATGTAATTTTTTGCACAACATAAGAATCTTTTTTTTTCCATTTCATACGCCATGTACATCTCTAAGCTAGAGGCGAGTTTACTGAGTTATGATAAGAACTTTTCTTAAATTGGAATCTAGAATTTTGATGCATTGAAAATTCTACTTTAGACCTTTTTTCTCCTCCCCCTCCCCCGTCGTTAATACAACTTTGGGAAGAAAATGAAAAAAGGAAACTTGAGCAATACAAACATTCCATTATGAGCACTACGTACTACCTACCTATTTAATAAACGTTGCCGAATCTTTTTGCAACGTTTTCTCAAGGTTTTCTGTCTTTCTTTTTCACGATTTTTTTTTTCGTGTAAAATATCAGCCGGCGCATCAGTAATAATCGAGCATTCGCTAAATTTAATATTAGCTTCGAACTGTTCTCGGTATTTCTTTATTGCCTCTTGATGACTTTTCCCTTTTAAATGACTCAATAGAAATACTTCGGAATCGATCTAAAAAAATTTTTTTCGACAAAATAAAATTCAGTTCGCAAAATCCAAGATTATTGGTAAGAGTAAAGAAAACGTATCAACAATTACGATATAAATTCTTCAAAGATGACAGGTTTATAATCACTGAAATTAACTCACCACTACATTGCAAACAGAACACAGTTTATTAATCTGATACGGAGTCAGTCGAGGAGTACCGATTTCGATAGCCTTCTGACGAATTAATTCGATATTCTCTTCGTGTCGTCTGGCCGAATTTTCTTGTTTTTGTTGAATCTTTTTCTGCAGTTCTTCGGCGTTCGCGATCTGAGCGGCGTGCAATGCTAACAGTCGATCTTCTCGATCGCTATAAAAGTCAAAAGAAGGAAGAGAAAAAAAAAGCAAAAAGAATTCGTAGAGCGTTGAACGTGAAAATAATAATGCAAACGACATAATTATTAGGAACCATATATACCGAGCTTTCTCTTTAGCCACTTTTATCCGTTCACGTTCTTTTTCTTGTAATTCTCTATCGATTCGTTCTTCTCTCTTGCGCATTTTTTCTTGAAGTTCTTCGATTTTCTCCTGTTAATTAAATCGATTTATTATCGACGCAAAATGCTAATATTACCCAAAGCGTAGCACTTTCGTCTCTTACCTGACGTTCCGCTTCAATTGCTTTTCGTCTTTCTTCAGCAGCGGCTTCCTTCGCAGCTTTTTCTTCTTGTCGTCGCTGCCTATCT
>VFXL01000471.1:20852-80001 GCA_009761765.1 Phenacoccus solenopsis | reverse complement strand
GACGTCGACAGATGATCATCCAAAGCTGATTAGCCTAGGCTGATCATCCAAGCTGAACAAGCTGATCATCCTACGTGTGGACGGACCTTTAGGCGTATATTTTGAAATGATATATTTAGTTGAAATAGTAGTATGACACTTCCGGCCCTTCCCTTCTTAGTTCGAATATCGAGTTCTTTAATGCAACGAGTGGTCGACCAGGTCAACCTAATAAACTCGATTCTCTCGAATAAACTCATTTCGTTAAAAAATTGCATACAAAAAATTTCCTATACGAAAGCACGACAATCTATTGGAAAAAATTCCACTTTATCTGTCCATTATGTAATTCGATAACACCGGTCATATTCGTTATCGCTGTAGTTAAGGAAGTCGAAACAGAGAGATAGTGGTAAGAGCGGAAGATTCTAGAAAGAAAATTTCTGCTCGTCGTACAATGTATTGCTGGACTTCTCATTCGTCTCGCTTCGTCATCGGTGTTCGGCTTGATTAAAAATATCCATTTCGTTGGTCGTGCGAAAATACACGTATATTCGATAAGGTCAGAAGTACCGACGGGACGGTACGTATTTTAATTATACATAAAAGCGACTTCGTCATCGTCGCATCGTCGTCTAGTTCATTCATGAAACCGCGAAAAAACGTAAACACGTGTGCGACTAATTTAATCCAAAGTCGTACGTTACTTGTGCACTGTGGTCGCAGAACGAAACGCGAAAGGAAATTGAAATATATCTCGGCGATTATGACTTCACGAGCGTTCTCTATTCGACGACCTAATTTACTGGCGACCGAGTACGTCGTTTAAGCCAAGTTTTCGGGCGACGGAATTTTTTTCGTCGTAACATATATACGCGAATCGCTGTCTTGGGCGAAAATTTTTCACGATTACGTAGAAAATTAATTTATTTTTTTGGGCTGTAATTCGCCGAGATTATCACCCGAATGATTTTTTTTTGTAGTTTGTTTTGTTTACATGTTCGCTTACGAGCGTCTGAGAGTGGAGAATTGGCACAGTTTGATATTTTTGTTTTCTTTAAAGGTGTATTAGTGTTATACTGTACGAGGCAACGACGTCGTATCAGAGTTACGCAATAACTTACGAGTTGTTTTCTCTCGACGTTAATTTTATTTCGCCAAACTCCATGGTAAACAAGGTGTTATCAAATGGAATACAATTAGGGATGGGATTTACTACGTGAAATGCTGAATGAGAATCTATTAGATATTTGTATTCATAGTTTTACGACCCACGAGCTGTTCGTGACGTCGTAATTTTCGAAGCATAAGGTACACCGAAGTAACTCGATTATCGACCATTAATATAGCATTCGAACGAATTTACATTTTCTAGTAAATTTAACCTTTTCGTAGGTCGTATAGTTGTAACGTATTATTACACAGGGCCAAGGGGACATTTCACCCTCGCGTAAACGAAAAAGAAGAGATTATAGGAATTTTCAATTTTGCGACACCCGAACGTGGATTTATAAGAGGGAGCCAGTGACCGTGTTTTGTATGCGAATAAACGCTTCGGTTTGGTGTGCCATTCACGTACGATAGACGCGGCGAGTATTACGTCTTTGTATGAATACGCGGACGAGTTCGCTTGAGTCATCGGTCACCGGTTTGCGTGTTAATCGTAGACGTGAAAATTTCCTACGCTTTGGAAGTCTGTAATCGATATTGGCTTGTACGATTGTGCGAGTAATTTATTCGTTTAGAGAACGGGAAATGCTGCGTTGTTTCTTCATTCGTTCGTTATATCGATGTATATATTTTAGTCGAGCTTGAGTGAGGGACTGCCTAATTTGGTGTAGAGGGGTAAGGAGAGGAAGGCTTCTTATTTTACCAGTATGTACTTACATAATGGTAATATGAATCGTTATTTAGAGGTAATGCATCGAGAATTTTGATATCCTCAAAATGATGAACTCAGATTTCAAAAAGGGGCTTGGAGGAACCTTTGAATGTTCAAGATGATTTTTTCTTTTTTTTTGAATTAATTAATTCAAAGGAAAAAAAATACTGAAATTTTGGTTTTTCTTTACATGCTCCCCCAGATATGGTCGAAAAGAGTTGAAAATCTACATGAATAATTAGGTAACTACATCGCAAATGATGTGCTATTAATTTTTGAAAAAAGTAAAATGTAACGATTTTTGATTTTATTTTGCCACTTTTGAGTCAAATGTGAGGGGGAAGGGTGATCGAAAAATGAAAAATGATTAAAACATAAGAAAATTGATTCATACTCTGAAATCCATGGATTAAAAGAAAAATACAATTTTGAAATTCAGAAGAACTCTAATCAAAATTTTGACCCTCTCCCTTCTATTTTAGAGTTGTGGAATTGTATTAAGAACCTTCTACACGTTAATTCAGACGGGAATTCAAAATTTCGTCAAAATCAGACAGGTAAAGAAAAAATTAAATCTTGTGATTTCACATAATATGTATATACGTATATAGATGAAGATTTGAGCTTTCAAGTGAAGTTGAAGGTGAGTTATTACGTAAAGCATATTATGAATCATCAAATTCTATAAATACAAAAAATCAAAATAAATATTGATAAGGAATTGGGTTTCCATTTTCTAATGGATTATTAACATTTATATTTAAATTATTATCTAAAATAATTATAGTAATTGCTCTAGAAATCGCAGTAATTGAAATATTCAATAAGAAAGTATTAATCATAAATTAATCATGTATTTAAAGTTAAATTATTTATGAAAAAATAATTAGTGTTAGTAATATTATAATTGAAGAGATGAAATTAATTAAACTAAAAAATTGGCGATAAACCGTTTAAATTTAATGAGAAAATAATAAAATCTAAAGTAACAAAATTTTGAATAATTAATGGGAGATATATTGTTCATCCGGTATTAATATTATTTGGTGGGGTGGAGGGGGTAAAGGCAAAATAATCGAAAATTTCGTTCACGATTTATATGATGAACTGATGTTAAATTACGAACGTATTTTAATTCCACTTTCCTTACAGGATTTGGAGGGGAATGAAGACGAAAAAAAAATATAGGGGAAATTGAGTCAGATAATTTCACGAATTTTTCACATTTCCTCACGATATTCATCTATAAAGCTCCCACTCTGTATGTAAAAGTAATTTGGGTCCGCAGTATGGCACATTGAATTTGAGTTGAAATGGATAAAAATTGTCGAATGCCTCAGAATTTGAGGAAAACTCGAGTAGCCTCAAATTGCTAAAATTTGACAACTACAGACTCATATAATTATTCTGGTGAAGTAGTGTATCATACGCATCTCGAATCTAAGTACTAAGTACGTTTGGATGGGATAGCCGGGAGCGAGGGGGGAAATTCATTCCTCCATATGCTGTAGAAGTGGATAAGATTTCAGAATAAAGTCGATTATGATTTTGTATGATTGAGTTCACTAGAATAATAAAATATAAAAATTTCAAACTCTCGATTGATGTTATAAGTGAATTAAAAGGAAAACGCTTTTAGAAGGGGAACTGGGTTATGAAATTTTTCCAATCGATCATACCTTTTTACCAAGTGGAAATAAGAAATTGAAATTTTCCATGTGGACTTTTTATTCGGGTCAACGTACATTATAAATTCAAAATGTGAGATGCCTCGAAATGTGAAGAAAACTTGAGACCACTCGAATGGACATTGAACTCATATAATCACTAAGGTCAGTTACCCCTATAATATATCTGAAGTCCTACATCCCAGATATTTGTGGAGGGGATGGGAAAGGTTTTCTTGCCTTATTGTATATAGATGGTGGTGGGGAGGAAGGAAGAGGTAAAAAGTTCGAATGCGATTTCATATGATTGAGTGATCTCAATACAACAACGTTTGCAAATTTCAATGCATCAGACTCGAAATGGCAGTTTACTTTAATTTCATGAGAAGCTGCAGGAGCTCCAAAATCTTCTAAATTTCTTCTCGAAGCTTCATAAGAAAGAGGAAGTTGATTATATTAACGTATCGAGCTCTCTAAGTAAATATGAAAAGAGTTGAAGCGAAAAAAACGAGTTTTTGTGGGAATTTCTAATCATGAATTCCTTCGTATTTCCTCATCGAATGTACGTAAAAAGCTCGAACTTGATCTGCAGAAGTAGTTAGGAATCTTGATGAGAGTCCTTGAATTTGCATCGAAATGGACTCAAAATAGCAGATGCTTCAAAATTTGAGCGAAACTCGAGGAAATTCAATAATAACACAAATTTAATAAATATGAACTCACATGATCACTCGAGTCAGTCACTATAATATGTCTCGATTACAACCTCTTTGACAGTTTGGAGGGGTGAGGAAGGGGTTCAGTCCTTACAGTGCAGGGGAGGAGGTGAAAGGTGACTCAGAGTTCAAAAATGATTAGCCATAAGTTTATACGAAGAGAAGAGTTGAAGTTATGTGTATGGATAACAAAAATTCAATCTTATGGCGAGAAATATCTAAAATCGAATTCTTCGTGTGATTTTAATAAGATAGAAAAGAGGGTTCATACTTGCCCTGGATGTTGTTGAAGAGTAATACCATTATCTACTAGCCTGAATATACCCGCATTAAAAACTCAGCTCCAGTGATGCATCATGGCTGCTTACATTTATCATCTCTTTATTACGAGTATCGATGTAATTGTAATTTAGGTTTAGTTCGCGATACGATACGTACGATAACCTAATGGTTGCTCGAATTGACCTACAAAATACGTCTACTTAATACCTATCTACGTACCTGCTCGAAGAGCTCGGGTCGATTGTACGAGGAAAATGAACCCGATGCGGCGATAAAATACGCTGTCGATCCGTATCGAGTAATTAATTATCCCGAAATCGGGGTAAACAAGCGAAAAAATTTTATCGTCATAAATTAAATGGACGCTGAAAAAGCTATTTAATTAAGACCGAAGCGAGATTTTAATAATCTGCGAAACCGATGACGTACGAATGTTTACGCGCGTATCGGTTTCCAAATGGACAAAAGTCGAAATTATTCTCGGCCTTTATTTGTCCCAGCACCCACGAAAATTTCATCGTATAATCGATATGAAGGGGTTTTTCGTCATCATTTTTCTTGAAGTATTTACGCCATCGGTATACCTGCTCGAACTCTTTTTCCTATTTTTATCGAGCAGAGAAATTTCACGACGCGTTTTCGCGGTGGGCGAAATCTCGCGTTCGATGACTCGTGTCGCGGTTGCCATCTTAAACTTGAGAAATAAGAGCCATCATTGCGCCTGTTCCTCTCGAAGGGAAATTTCTGGAGCGTGGGCATAGAACACCTTATATTCGTTTGCTTTCGGCGACAAAGTAATTGTAGTGGTTTTCGTAGGGATTTCGGATTGCGAGATGGAAAACTTTCTCTGTAATGAAATCGATGGTTGCGTAATAGGCGATTGTTATGTACCTGTTGATATCGATGGAGTGGGCTTTTTCACCTGTAGAAATGAAAACGGATATTTTTGTGGAATATTCTATGCAGCGATGATGGTGGAATTTTTTTTCGCGTTGATTAGTAGTGATTAAGAATTAATGGAATATGGATCGTTCCTAAAATGTAATCTGAATTGTTGAAAAAAAAATGGTTGAAACGTTTAAAGTTGAGAAAAAATTTTTTGAAGAAAAGTATTTTGTTTGAAATTCCTCTTTAGCTGAATTCATCATATTTATCGAATTTACATGTTTCTAAAACTCTCTGAAAAGGAATATTAAAACGTTAATATTAAAAAAAAAATTAATTCCTTATCCTGCTCACTTCACGGCATTGAAAATAAATAAAATTATGTATTAGGCGAATATTTGATTGTTTTTTTTTGACGACGGTATTGCTACTTTGGATGATGTGAAATTGAATGTAACATGAGAAATTATCAGAGTATCTAACAGGTAGTGAAAAAATGAAAAAACCGAAGTCGCGAAATATTTTATTATTTTTGAAAAAATTAGAAAAAATTGTTCTTTTATTTTAAAGTTATTATTCCATCCTTCGTATATTCTTTTATAATTTTGATTTTAAATACTTTTTTCTAATTTGAATTTTTTCTAAGATAAATTTGACATCGTTGATTTGGGGGGGGTGGGAGGAGGAAAGTCGAGTTGACAGGTTTCTGAAAAATTGATTAAAAAGGTAGTGAAGAAAATGGTGATTTTTCAACAATAAAATCCCTTATATATCCTTAATAATAGTCTGAGAATCAGTATGATGATTTTAAGCTGAAACCAAGCTAATTTTTAGCATTTTTACATGAACATAGTATTGCCGGAAAATGAGTAAAGTTGATAGGTGGTTCATTATAAATCCTATTATATTTATCTGGGGTCCTATAATCGCTGCCAAAGAAGTATCAAACTCCTTAAAAAGTCAAAAACGTTACTCATTTGAACAATAAAGGCGAATTATTATTGTGGTGTGACCTTGGTAAAAAAAAAAACTATGTAATTTTTTCTGTTGAAAATTGAAAAAAAATCAATTTTGTATATGACAGTTTTTCTCGTAAATACCGTATTTACCGCGAAAAATGCTAAATTGTTTGTAAAAACTGTGAGGGGTGGTATTCGAATATTAGTGATGAATCAGAAAAATGTTTTGTCATTTTATTGCGTCTTGCACAAAAAATGAAATAGGTTTAACTTGTAAGAAATTGAATGTAGAGTAATTTTATGTATCATGATTTTTCTCGTAAACGTCTTGTATACCGAGATACAATCGTAAAACTTACTAAAATGAATAATATGTTGAAACATCTTTCAAAAATAATTTAATAAGTGATTTTTGGCCTTGGGAAACGTTTTGTTGGAAAATTGAATAGAACTTTTTTTGTTTATAATTAAAAATAGATTAATTTTGTTTCTGTTCATTTTTTCTATATGTGTCGTATTAACTGAGATAAATGCTGGAAAAAAAATTTTTGAGATTTTACTTCCTCTTGGAGGTCACTAGTCATTACAGAGTGTGACTGCCAGATGGTAGTATTTTTGATTAATTTTTTCGGAACTGAATTTTTTCCAGTCATTGTTTATAGTATATGACATATTTTTCGAATATGGATCAGAGAAAGGATTGCTTATGTTGCATAATTTTTATCTCTCATAACACCTTCATCGAACTAATATGTCCTTGGCCGTCAAAAAGTACTTACGTGACCAAATTTTGACTCTTCAAGAACCCCACCCCGCACCCCTTATTTATAACACGAGGATAGGCATGTTTCAGATTGGAACTTTTGCGAGTTTATCTTTCGTACCATACGTGTTAGTCACAGCCATCTAAGTGATACCATGATTCACTTTTCAATACTGTTTTTCTTATCGTGTCCATAAAAATTGTAATTTTTGACCTTCATCTCAGCACTCAACCATTCTGTACAAATTTCATTTTTAATTCACCATTGTGAGAAAACGTAAACATTTTTTGTTTCAATTCATCTTGTTTTCCAGCTAAACTAATGCTTAGATTCGAGGAAAACGAATAGGTTAAAATATTCCAAAATGAATATGGCATTATATACCTTTTAAGGATTACGAGTTTACGACACATGATTCAATTTGTATACTAGCTGTGTGCTTTTTTATGCGCTTCTTCAAGGACACCATTATGGTACTGTAACTTATCGACTGCCGTCTTCCATGAGTGCGAAATTGGCTACTGGGTGCGAACTGACATTGAAAAATGTATTCAAACGGTACGATAAATCGAGAAGAAAATTGTTAACGCGATAATTGTAATAAGCTGATAAAAAAATTTTGTAACAAAAATATTACGACCTTGGTCGGATTTTACGATCGCGTTAAATTTTTCGTCGACTATGGCTGCCGTTAGCGATTCTCGATTAGATGATTATCTGCTCACGCGTACGTATTGATAAGGCCGTCGAAACTGTCGAATAATTAGTGTTGAAAATTTTCGTTGAAATTTACAATTCTTGGACGCGTTGAACTGTCGAATTAGGAAGTCGAAGATGAACTTTTTCAAAAAAACTGGATTTCTTTCTCGGTCTTGTATTAGAATTTTTTACTGCTGAAGTATAAAATGAAAAATTGTGTAACCTAAGAAGAAATGTGTATACTAAGTGGTTTTACAAACAGCCTGCGTTCAAGGTTTTCTGGTCGAGGTTTTTTTCTTTCTTTGTGCTGAAAAAGACAGGTGTACGTTTGGACGATAATAACACGACGATGATGTCGGTTCAAACGAATAGAAATGATATAAGGTTTAAGTTTTAGACGAGGGTAAAGAAACTTGGAATAGCGATAACTCGAGGGGCCGTTTACACTGAATGAATAGTTGAAATCGTATTGCTTACTGTGCTTATCTAATGTGTAAATACAAGTTACCAATTTTCGTACGAGGTAGATCCTCCTCTTATTAATTGTAACTATTTGGAACTACAAATACTCGAAAAATCTCATCACGAAGATCAATCATGATTTGTGAGATCTATTTTTTTTAACGCTTTGTTCTGCGCAATAAAGAGGTATCGTGGCGTTCAAAATGGTGGCCAGATGATTAATTGCCAGCAGAGGATAAGATGATAATTTCTGGATATGTGGGGTTACTGGTCCTCGTTTCCATTAGTCTTAAGTCACTAGTGTATAGTGTATAACCAATCAAGAACCAGGAAACTAATGATTATTGTTGTTACCATTCAATGTATGACCGAATATGGTCGCGTGAAAATTGTTTTCGTTCATCTAAAAAATCGAACGAATTATTCGAGTCGGAGAATTTCTCTCGTAGTTGATTGACCTGTACCAGATGTACTTATTTTGTTAAGCGGAAAAATTCAACTTTGTCATGACGTCAATATAAGCAACATACGAAAGAGTCGTTTATTATCGGTTGATCAAATCCCGAGAAATTTCATACCGCTGATAGGATTATTTTTGCTCATACTGACGTCACTCAAAATCGAATATTCTGTATTTGTATTGCTTGGTTCAGTTTTACTTTCGATTGAACGAACAGTGAACACTAATAGAAAATCTGCAATTTTTCTTAGCGGCCAAACAAAATGAGTAAACTTAGTCTAGATCTTCATTCTATTTCTTTTCTGATTTCTGATTGGTTATCTACAAAGGACACGAGGGTAATCAAAAAACGAACCAGGTAAACGAATAAATCGATGAAAATCTTATAAAAGTGTACTTGAGTTGTGAGGAAGGGGAGGGGGTTCTTCATATGGCTGTGTTTCATACTACGTAATTAAACGATAAATGTCCAATTTTTTCATTATATGTGTTCTCCCCCCTCCACCCACCGAATTTCTGTGGTGGTGGTGGTGGAGGGTATTAGACTCATTAAAAAGGTGGAATAAAGAAAACGTGGAAAATTTCTATTATGATTTCTCGTAACAGGGGTTGCCAAAATTATAAATATATTCAGATTTTAGCTTCCTCACTCCCGAATGAATTTGTTAGGGAGTTGGAGTGAAGAAAGGCTTTTTGAGGAAGTTATGAGTTACGAATTTTTTCTTCGGATCTTACACATCTCACCAAATCTACTTGCAAATTCATAATTTTTTTATAAGGTTAGTTGAGCTCTAGGGATCTAAAATGGGGCATAGATAACATTTCAGAAAGGCTTGAGGAGCCTCAAATTGCATAAATTTGATGATGACCTCGTATAATTACTGCGAACGAGATGCAGACGTTTACTATATTTTAAATCTAAATTCGCCGGTGTTGTTGGAAGGGGAGAAAGGGATTATTGTCCTTGATAATGAGATGGGGAACAAAAGGAGGAAAATTTTTAATTAATTTCATTGGCTCAAAATTGAGCTTGTTTTTTTTCAATCTTGGATGGATTGGCTAAAACTAAGGTTAAAGGTTAACCGTTAGTTCATTGGCTTATCATTAAAGTAAACAATTTAAATTTATAAATGAAAATAATTTTGTCTCTTTCAATTTTTTTTAAAGGGATTTTAAAAAATTTTGGATGAAAAATTTTTTCTCATGATAATTTTTTTTCTTTTTTTTAATTTTTAATTTTTTTTTTTTTATTTTTTTTTATTTTTACACTCTACGTGATAATGAAATTCACGGGAAAAAATATGAATCAATACGAGTTTTATTATGAGAAATTAAAAAGTAAAAAAAAAATTTTTTAAATAAGCGGAAAAATACCAAGTATAATTGAAAAAATTTCATTTTAAAATTTTGAACGACAAAATTATTTTTTTTATAAATTAAAATTTTTTATATCAGTATTACCTAGTCAGTAAATGGTGAGAGGTAAAAGTGATGAAAAAAAAATGTATGGAAATAACCAAACAATTATCCAACGAATAGCTAAGGCTAAAATCCACAAAATTGTTCGTTCAGAAGTCAATACCATAAAGCTAAGCTAAAGCTCATTATTCACGGTGTATTGGGGAATTGAAGCATAGCTGCAAAACCGAAATTAGAACCGAAGCCAAAACTTGAAGAAAACCCTAAACTGTTTAAAACCCAAAAGCAAAACCGCGAAACAGAAACAAAAATGAACTGGAACCGAATCCGACACAAAGTGATGCTGTTTCAGGTTCTTAATCTTTTTTTTTGGCTTTGATTTAACATTTTTTCAAACTTTAGCACTCGAAGTACTCATAATTTAAGATTTGAAATAGTTGAAAAAATTGAAAATTTATGATTCATGATTTATATTTCAAATCCTTGAAGGAATTTGTAATTTTATAAGAATTTCAATTCAGTTTATAAAATTGTTGGTAAAAAAATCTCGAGTAATCCGGAATCAAAACAATTTCGAAACTGAATCGCTAACTCGGATCTGTAACCGAAACCATCAACTGGAACCAAAATAACTAACTTGTACCCAGAACTAGAATCACAAACTTGATCCCAAAACTGAAACTAGAACTGGAAACAAACTTGGTCCCAGAACTGAAACCAGAACCGAAACTGTTCCAGTTTTGCAACCTTGAATTAAAGGGGCTTGTTTGAAGTTCAAATATTTCTAATTCTACAAGAGTGTTCCTAGTTAGAATTTACTGTGGATTTGATTTGGTTATTAATGTCTTCAATTGGAATTGGAATATTTGGTATTGCTAATTGAGTTGAGAAGGTCATTTTCATTTAGAGAAGTTTTTCTTTCTTTCCAAGTTCTGTGTGACTTAATTTTTTAACTGTCTAAAAGCTTCTTATTGTATGATTACTAGTGTAAACTATCGTGTATTCCTCGATTCAATATATTAACAGAATTTTGTTTTGTTTTTTCTAGCCACCATCGCCCCATTTGCCGTCGGCACAATTTTGGGATGGACATCGCCTGTGTTACGTGTACTGGCACCGAAGGGCAATATGACAAACGTTACGCTACCCGGTCCTCGAATGGATGAAGCCGAAGGCTCGTGGGTAGGATCTATCGTTGCCATTGGAGCGGTATTCGGTTCACTGCCGGCTAGTTGGGGAGCGGATTTCATCGGTCGTAAGCCGGCGATCGCGTTACTAGCTATACCTTTTATACTGTCATGGGTAATGATCATCGTAGCCGATTCCGTTTGGATGCTGTTAGCGTCCAGATTCATAGCGGGCGGCGTTATCGGTGCGGTAACCGCCACCGTTCCTATGTATATAGGCGAGATAGCTGAAACATCTATTAGAGGTAGGTGATCCCGTATGGGAATTGGTTTGTATGACGGTAATGCGGATTTATTGAGATTTATTCGATTTACAGGCGAGCTGGGATCCTATATTCAATTGATGGTTACCATTGGCATACTATACGTTTACGTAATCGGAGCTTTATTCGATTATATGATGCTAAATATACTGTGCGCCGTTATACCTATTGTGTTCCTAATTTTCTTCATGGTCGTTGCACCGGAAACGCCCACCTATTTACTACGTAAAAATCGCAGGTTAGTATTTTATCGATGGATTAATCAGTCTTTGTTGAAATCTATCGAAGAAGATATTTTAGTCTTTAAAGGCTATTGAAGGCCTGCGTGAGATAGATGAATTCGTAGTGCTTCATTCAGCTACTCGTAGATAAAGTGTTGCGTGGAATATTACATAAGGCTGAATTTGTTTCGGAGTAGGGTTGCATAATGTTTGATATTCGATATTTGTAACGAAATATTTGTAAACACATCAAGATTCGGTGAATAACCGAATATAGTTCATGATAAAAACGCTAGGTGTGAAACTAAATTTTATGCTTTATAAAACAAAACAAGCGACCAAAAGCCGAGAAAAACAAAACAAAAAAAAATTTGGCCAATTGTCGTGATTGTATCATGTGCTAATTTGTTAGCGATCCTATGTTTTTTTGATGAAACTATATTTTTTGGATATTAACCGAATAAGCAAATACCTGACAAATATGATATTTATTCGAGTGATATTCGGTTACAGTCAAATATTAAACAACCTTATCTCGTAGCAATTAACAACGCGAACTTATTAGGAGTATATAGCTATGCAGTTGGAAGTTGTTGCCCTGGTGTGTAATAAATCAGTTGCACGCGCGGTAGATGTAAAATTAGCTGCAAATCTTGTTTCATCGAATTTTTCACAACCATATTCATTAAAAAGAAATGAAAATGTGTTTTCAACAAATCGTTCGCGAATGACCTGGTCCTTAGAATTTTGAAAGCTCGCTTCAAGACATCAAATCATTTGCGAACAAAATCATCGAAGGCATGTATGTGATCAGTAGTGATTTTTTTTTTTCATGGAATCGTTTGCGAACGAATCATCCTATGAAATTTGAAAGCTTGTCTTAAGGTGTATCTTTTTCGTGCGACTTATTCATAATTTGCGAACTTGCTTTAAGAAATTGAATTTTATTTATGATTGATTGGAAACAGTTTTTTTAATCAAATCGTTCACGAACTATTCATTTGAAGATTTGAAAGCTTGCTTCAAGAATTATAAAATCGAATCACTCGCGAACAAAATCATCGATTATGGGTTCACCATTGATTGTGAATCTTTCTTCATCGAATCGTTTGCGAACGAATTATCCATGAGATATTGAATCTTCTGTAAACGATTCTTTTAAATTTAAAAATTTGTTATATGATATCGTATCTTTTACGGGTGAAATAATTGGAAAGCGAGGCATAATTGGTTATCAAATTAGTATCAAATCGTTCACGAATAAAATTTAAAACCTTGCTTCAAGTGTTTTGAACTAAGACCAAGTTGACAGATTAAAAAATAAGTCGTTCGCGAACGATTCGATAAAAAAAGATTTACCTGCGATGATTTTGTTTGCGAGTAATTCTGTGTTATGATTCTTAGAACACGTTTCAAATTCTTGAATGAATCGTTCATGAACGATTAGATAAAAGAAATTTTTGCGACTAATTATACGTACTTTGCTTTTTAATAATTTAATTCACAAAAGATTTGATATCTTGAAGCAAGCTTACAATCAGGTCTGTAAAATCAGATTTGGAACTAGAACCTTGAAAATATGAAACATTGAGTCAACCCTGGACCAAAAGAATTTTAAAACTAGAACCGAAACCGTTATCTAATTTTCATGACTTGCAACCAGAACCGGAACTACGAATGTTCCATTTTTGATGTTCTACACAGTGTACACGTTCCACTCCTCCCCCTCACCGTGGCTCATGATTATAGTCAGGGCTGTAAAACTGAAATCAGAATTAGGAGAAACCTGTAAGAGCGAGTCAACCCGGAACTTTATCAGACACTTCGGTTAAGCTTACAAAAGTATGAATCATTTTCTGAAATCGAAAAAAAAAAAAATTGAAACTCAAAATTTTTTTACAGTTTGAAGACTTGAATAGGTATTATGTTTGAACGAAAAAAATTTTAATTTTCTCAAAATTTAAATTTCCGGAATTTTCAAAACAGAAAAAAAAGTTTTGCAGCCCTGCTTACTGGTTTTAAAAGTGTCGTTTGTGGAAGATGCAATAACATCGACAACTTCATGATTTGTTTCAGTCTTTCAAACGAATCGTTCACGAACGTTATCAATTGTGGTATTGGTTGTAAATATTTTTTTCATTAAATCGTTCACGAACTAGCTTCCTTGAGAATATCAAATTGTTAGTAAACGACTGATTTCTGAAATTTGAGAACTTGCTTCGAGATATTGAATTTTCTTATGAATGAAATCATTAAAATAAAAGTATTGAGTGCAATATTAGTCGGCACAGTTTTTTTTTTTTATCAAATCGTTCGTGAACGATTCTTTAGAATTAGAACGCTTGTTTCGAAATATCGAATCTTTTGCGAATGTCAACATTAAAAACATGCATGTAATCAGTCACTAACTGTTTTGATCGAAACGTTTGCGAATGTTTCTTTGGAATTTGAATTCTTGCTTTGAAACATCGAATCTTTTGCGAATGTTATCATTGAAAATAGATGTATATGATTGGTCGCCAACTTTTTTTCATCAAATCGTCCGCTAATAAAATCATCAAATATAGATTCACGATTGGTTATAAATTCGCAAATCTTTTTTCATCGAATCGTTTGCGAACGACTCATTTCAAATCTGAACACCAGCTTCATTGCATGAAATTGTTCGCGAAAAACGTATTCGGTCTATTTATCGTCAAAATTTTGAATTTATCTGCTAATGTTCGCATGATGCTAAAAGTATACTTTATAAGCAGCGTTGTGTGCTTGTCTCAGCGTGAGTAATCTAAAAACTACTCGAACATTTCGCGAGCTTCCACGATCAAAAATCTAACATTACTCCGTTCATTCGCAGGAAAGATGCTGAAGCGTCGCTGAGGCTGTTACGAGGCGACGAATACGATATCTACAGCGAATTGGAGGAAATCCAAGAGCAACTGGACGAAGAAGCCAAACGTCAACAATCGTTCGCAGCGTTGTTCTCGAGTCGAGCTGTGATCCGAGCCACGATCGCCGTAATGGGTCTGCTAAGTTTCCTATCCTTCTCCGGCATCAACGTAGTCATATTTTACGCGGAACAAATCTTCGAAAACGGTTCGACCGGCGTTTCGGCCAGTTTAGCCAGCGTAATTATAGCCGCCGTGCAAGTAGTGATGACGTACGCCTCGGGCCTTCTAGTGGACCGAGCCGGACGACGAGTGTTGTTGTTAGTCAGCGATTCGATCATGGCTGTATGTCTGATGGTACTCGGAGCTTTCTTTTTCCTCCAAGAAAGAAAGTACGATGTCGCAGATTACGGCTGGGTGCCGTTGATCAGTCTTTCCATTTATATTAGCGTGTTCGCTTTAGGTTTCGGCCCTATACCCGGTATCATGATGGGTGAATTGTTCTCGCCGGAAACCAAGGGTATTGCTTTAGGTATTGTCTGTATTTTAGCGTCTATATTAGAATTCATCGTAGTCAAAGGATTTAGCAATTTGACAGCCATTTTCCAATTCGGCATCACGTTTTGGATATTCGCCGGTAATTGTCTGTTGGGTACTTTGTTCGTGTACTTCTTGGTGCCGGAGACTAAGAATAAATCGTTGCAAGAAATTCAAGACGAGTTGAACGGTATTACGAAACGCGAAAAGAAGAAGAGGAGGAAATCGAAAACGAAAAATGGCAAAGTCACCAAAACTCCTATCGTCATGAATTCCACTAACGTCACCAACGCCGTATAATCCAGTTTTCACCGCTACCACGTGGAATTACAATGTAACGAAAAGTGTCGAGATGTTATAATTGTTTTACGTATCCCAACTATGTATCGGATGTTTTTCCCCCCTCTCGTGTAAAATTTTATTCTCATTCGTTATCATTCTGTCGATGTCCGAATAAGTTTTTTTTTTTTTTTCAAAATATTTCCCACGTCTTTGATTTTTTTTTGTGAAAATGGAAAATCGATTTTTAACGACCAAGTTTCATGCTCGTATTGTCGAGTTCTGTTGAAGTATACGTTAATTTGTTATTCAATCGGAAACTTCATCGTTACCTCGCCCCTATTAAATTTTTTTTCTCGTTCAATAATCACACCTTCGTATTATTTACATTAACATTATTCTACATTGCCATTTTTTATTGTTATTTGTTGGCGCATTTTAAAGTAATAATAACGACACTCGATTGTATATTTAAATATCGAATCGAAATAATGCACGCGTCGTTAATTCATGCAGCAAAATTTTTTGACCTTCGGTGTATTGAATAATCATTGTTTTTACTATGAAACTTTTTTTTTTTTAATATTTATTCTTTGTATACTCGTTCTTTTTAGCCTTTTTAACTGACCAAGATGACTATATCGGTCCAAAATAAATTGATCAATTGCTAAACGGCTGGTGCGCGTTTGTATGATTTTTTTTAAATGCAAATTTGAACGTGCTTCATTTCTATACATTTGGTCTGTGTATAAACGAAAATTTTTAAGGAAGATAGTCTATTTTTAACGTGTAAATAGGTATATTTTTTTCTTGCAATAAAATTTAAGTACTCTGTTAATTATTTAAGAGAAAATGAAAGTTAGTCTTTCTTATTTTTATAAATTTACGTTTATTTAGAAAAAACTATTGTACGCGTGTTCTGAAATTTTTTCATTCAGATACAGATTATTTTTACTTTTTTATTTTTAGGTTTTTTTTTTTTATATTATGTATTTTATAAATTCTGATTGTGTGTGCAAAAAGCCCGGAAATCTATTCATAAGCGTGAAATTATACAAGTGAATATTTATTGTTCTTGTTTTTTTCTTATATTTTTAAGTTTAAAATTAATAATAGCGTTAAAAGATGAGATTTTACGAATAACGAAATCCTTATTAGGCGTAATTTTATCGTGTAAATTCGAAATCAAAATATTTACGCATTATGTAGTGAAATTTTCGCACTAGATGTATTTTGAAATGTGCCATGTTATGTGTATTTTTTCCTATGTAGTTTTATATCGTACCTTTATTTATGTGATCGGCGTTAATTTTTAATCATCGTAATGTAACTCTGTTTGCTGAGCTAATGGAGGCGAATAAATTTGTATTTTGTATTAATATGCCAACATTTAACCGGTACGTATTTAAGGAACGATGCTATACGTGTTGATACGGAAACAAAAATGCGTCATGTTTTAAGCGTTCCATTCGTTTTACAAAGTAACGCTTAAAAATACCTAAATTGTGATTTTACGTTGTAAAAAATTATGGCGCCTGTGGTACGTGGAAACGCCCTGTTGTGATAACAAAAATTGAGAATTTGGATTCGGCGACGAAATTTGTTTCGTTTTTTACGTATACCGGTGATATGTGAAATTCGAAATGGTTGAGAAACGTTTTGAGATTGCGACAAAGAGCTTACCCCTTTTTTTTGTGCTCGCGACGATGAATATAACTGAACTATGGAGTTGCATCGACGTATATTTGCGGTAATTACGCGGTAATTGTGATTATAAAAAGTGATAAATTTTTAGGGAAATTTTGAAATTCATTGTAATGGAATTACGTGCGCGTATCGAGTTGGTAATTGAAATTATCGATTCGCAATGAAAATAATCTCATCTAGTAGGCATCGTTATTCTATTATTAGACGTCTGAACGAGTTTCTTTGGCAATACCGCAATGTATTAGTGTTTAGAATTGGCAATACCGTATTCTCGAGCTTTGAAAGCGTTTACGATGGAATATCGAAATTGGAGAGAATTTTTCATTTCGAATATTTCTCATCGTTTTTGGTTGTAATTGAGAAATCAATCGGGTTCTACCTCTTTGTATCTGTCGTTGAATAGTCGATCTTTGGTGTTGATCCATGATCTCAAAAATAAGGAATTCATGCGAAAGATTGACGTTGACAGGAACGAAGGCATTTGAAAAATTCGTGCATGTATTACTGTATTTTCACGTCATTTCGATGTACTTTAATCTTATATCGCTATTCGTTTGATCAGTGTAAAAGATGTCTGTGATAAAATAACCGACGATTTCAAGATTCAACATCAATCAGGGTATTCAGTAACACAATTCCGGATCTTAATCCTTCGTAAATTTAAAAAAGAAAAAAGATCGATTTAAACATTATCGGAGTTCTTTCATCGAACATTCCTCTCATTTTATTATCACTTTAAACGAATAATCGAAATAACACGTATTTTCGATTATCTGTCTTCTTATTCTCATCTTACATTACTTCGTATCGATCACATTTCAAGATTCAGTTATATTCATTCGACAGGTAAAGATAATAAAGGGAATTCATCGAATAATACGAGAAAAAAAAACTTCCATATTTGTAATACTTTTTTTGCTCTGTGAAGTCAAATTTTTGTAAGCTCATTTACTTACGTACAGATTTTTTTTTCTTACTTTAATCTTTATTTAAAATTAATTATTCACGCATATACACGATGTAAAGGTATTTTTCTTTTTCACTGGAAAGTTCCATTGATGTTTGTTTACTTTTTCTCTTTTGTTACTTGAAACACGTACAGCTCAATTTTTATAGTACTTTCAACAATGTTACTCTTTTATTCATTATATTTTAGTTGAAAATATGCTCTACTTAAAGTGCAGTTGTAATAAAATTGTTAATTATTAGGTTGAATAATTCGAAGTCAATTTTGAAACAAGTTATTTGCCAGAAAAATCGTTACCTACGTTTTGTTGTCAACTGATGTTTCCGTTTACTCTTTATGTATGAAAATTACTCCAGTTTGACTGATTGATAATGAGAGACTGTATTTTGTTCTTTTGATAATTTTTATCGATTTATAAGATGTAAAAATGTTGTAATAACTGAAACAAGTTGATCTGCATTCGTAGAAATTGTAAACAAAATTTATTCGTATATTAGTTATTGTAATTTTGGATTAATTAAGGCGAAGACATGCTTTCAATTTTTGATATAAAAGTAGGTGAAAAACAGTAGGAACAGGGGTCTTTCAGGTATTTATCAAAATATCTTCATGAGAGTTGAATTTTTTCATTTGTTATTTTGTTCTTTGAACCTTGCACTTGCATAGTAGTTCAAAAATTAATCTAATATCTCGAATTGATAATAGAATTTGAAAAAAGTAAGTTTTCTCCCTTCATGAACGAATACGATTTATACGCGAATTCAAATGTTGACAACAAACGAGCTTTTTCTCTGGTCAATTAACGTGTTGATTATAAAGAATAGTAAGAAAATACAAGGTTAAATGATTAAATTTTTTAGTGAGAAATGAAAATAATTCAAACCCCGTTAGAATTTAGAAATTTCCCCATTTATTTTTTAAGAGCGTCCGCAAACCGATCATTTTACGAATTACCTAGTCATTATGTAAAATGAATCGGTATTGGAACATGGAAACTTAATAAGAAAAGCTTACGTTATTTTTCTTTTTTTTTTTCTTTTTCGTTGACGATATTGTCGATGTAAATATTAATTTTTAAAGACGCGTATAAGTATGTCGAGATCACATTTAGAGCATTTTTGTTATAAATCATCGTTATAAAAATGCTGATAATACGCATTATGTACTTAAATATGCGTTAAATGTTGCATTTTATATTTTATATGTCGTATTTTTTTTCTTTACGTGTAAGCATTTTAGAATATTTTGATGTGCCGTATTTTTTTTTTACCTGCGTGTACAAAAAAAATATTTATGTATTTTATATTTGTGATTAAGTTTTTTTTTTCTTTTTCTTTTTCTGTCTCAAAATACATAAATTATTTTGTATAATTAAATTTTTTATTTTAATCATTTATTCCAAAATTCGAATATGTAAATATTTTAGTTAATGTATTACCGGTATAGAAAATATAAAATGAATGAATCGAAATTTCTCATTATTTTTTTGACTTTTATTCGAATATTCGTGATTTATTATATCAAAGGTTTTCCTATGAACATGCTGAACTTCTAGCATGAGTAGTACAAACAGAAGCAAACAAAGGAGAATGTCGTTCAAGAAATAATCACTAATTTTTCATTCAAGTATCTAACCTCTGACGTTTTTAAGGAAAAAGGGATGCGAGTTCCACAGAATGGCTTTGGATTTGAGGCAGTGATCTAAAATTGTGTTCGAATGTTAACAAAGTTCAAAACTATTATTAAAAATTATTTATTATTAATTATAACCGCTTGAAAACCGCTATCGATGTCGAAACTGATGGCGATGGAAACAAAGTCGAGTAATAATTCATAATAAATATTTTTTTTAATGCTCGACTAAATTAGTAATTTTCAGTTAACAAAGATGTTCAGCAAGTAGTGTTCTAGTAAAATTTGGGAAAATTGATTTTCTAAGATTTTCTACTTTTTTGTGTCACGTTGCCGTCAAATTTGAGGGGTTTGGGTACTTCTGAAATGGGTAGGAGTAATAACGTGAAAAATCTGTTTCCTATCCCAAAATACATTCATGACTAAGAAAAAAATGTTGAAATTTAGAAAGCCCTCAAAAGAAATTTGGCTCCTCCTACCCTATTTTGCGGTCAGAGATTCAAATGATTTGATTTAAGAATGTTCCTTCCCCATTGATTGAACTGAAATTTGAATAAAAACTATCGAATTGTGTAGATCTGGATCGTGGTCAAAGAAAAAATCAAACTTTTTAGTTTCTTGTGTCATGTATATGAAGGGCTGAGAATCAAAACTCACATTTGCCATCATAAGCGATTCTGAGAAAAACGCGAAAAACTGTTTTGGTACAGATCCCGGCCACCAGGGATGCTGCAATCGTGTCTGCATGTTAAGTAGGATCAAAAAATAGAATTCACAATATATATTTTTTTTTAGTACCAACCATTGTCCTTTAAATTGAGAAAGAAGAATGGCAAATGTGAGTTTTGTCTCGAACTTTTTTTTCTTTTACAGCTACAGAAAATTTTATAGAACAAAAGTTGTAGAAAATGAAAAAAAAAAAAATTTGTCTCATAAAAATTTTTACCCACTGCATTATTCTTGAGATATAAACCATTTTCAAAAATAAACAATATACGTTTCTTACCATTTCCCATTGCGTAAAATGTAATAAAAACACGAATTGATGACAATGTATTGTAAAAATAATGCAGTTGCTACCACATTATTGACACTAACGACGTTGTTATTACGTTATCACTTCAGTTTGCACACATTACAAAATGTTCGTGACAAAACTCACATTTGGCAGTGGCAAATGTGAGTTTTGATTCTAACTCGTCACTTCAAGGGCGGTTTTATACCAGAAAGGGGTGGTTTGTAAAAAAAGTAATATTGTGTGTTGGTAGACGATAGAAGACTCATTCCGATTCTATGATAAAATCAATTTTTTTTTTTTTGGAAAATGTGAGCTTTGATTCTCAGCCCTTCATATGAATTGTGGTGCTTGATTTCCATTATGTTATCAGAATCTTCACCTTTTTGCTCCCACCAATAACATCATTAGGAACAATTATAATGTTTGAGCAAAAACAATAAAAACACATTCTTCAGAGAAACCAACGAAAGCACTGAACATCCCAGTTCTGCAAACTGCAGTTGGATTAAACTTTTTAGTGTGGAATAAGTTGTTTATTATTGAAATGCAGTTGAAAAGTTGAGATTAATGATCGAATACGTCAATTATATTGTATGCCTTCAGTAAGAAGGTAGACAACTTGATTGGCCACACATCAGGCCTTTAATTTGAAAACAGACAACGTATTTGAAAGCTTAAGAATTTCATATTATCATATTTATTTAAATTTTTTATTTTATGATTTTTTTCATTTGGTGAAATTTTCAATCGATGATGCCTTCTGACAGGAGGTAGACAACTTTTTGAACAACAAATTGCAAATTTGCGCCTTTAATCTAAGAATATGCAGCTTATTCAACATCGAAAGAAAAACATAATGAAAAAAATTTAGGCGTTGAAATAGTCTCTTACTTTTACATTAAAGATAAACTGAAGATTTATCTGTGAACACGTTGCCTATCTCCAACCATGAGGTTTCATCAGTTAGAAAATTAATCCTTTCACGGCCGTAGACATACATTCCCAAATAACTTCACATACATAATTTAATTTTCCTAGGTTGATTTGTTGAAGAGATATGGGAGATTAAAAAAACTTCATAACTCAAACTTCGGGTTGAAGCAAACTTTGAATCAAACGGGTTGGAGCAAAAGTTAAATCAAACGGGTTGTAGTGAAGTTGTAATCAAACAGGTTGAAGCAAAATTTGAATCAAACCGCCTGAAGCAAACTTTGAATCAAACGGGTTGGAGCAAACGTTAAATCAAACGGGTTGTAGTGAAGTTGTAATGAAACGGGTTGAAGCAAAATTTGAATCAAACGGGCTGAAGCAAACTTTGAATCAAACGGGTTGATCAAAGGTTTAATGGAACGGGTTGAAGTGAAGTTGTAATCAAATGGGTTGGAGCAAACGTTAAATCGAACTGGTTGTACGAAAGTTGCAATCAAACGGGTTGGAGCAAACGTTAAATCAAACGGGTTGTAGTGAAGTTGTAATCAAACGGGTTGAAGCATAATTTGAATCAAACAGGTTGAAGTAAAATTTGAATCAAACGGGCTGAAGCAAACTTTGAATCAAACGGGTTGATCAAAGGTTTAATAGAACGGGTTGAAGTGAAGTTGTAATCAAATGGGTTGGAGCAAAGGTTAAATCAAACGGTTTGGGTTGAAGTAAACATGTAATCAAACGGGTTGGAGCAAACGTTAAATCAAACTGGTTGGAGCAAATGTTAAATCAAACGGGTTGTAGTGAAGTTGTAATCAAACGGGTTGGAGCAAACGTTAAATCAAATGGGTTGAGGCAAAATTTGAATCAAACGGGCTGAAGCAAACTTTGAATCAAACGGGTTGATCAAAGGTTTAATGGAACGGGTTGAAGTGAAGTTGTAATCAAATAGGTTGGAGCAAACGTAAATCAAACGGTTTGGAGCAAACGTTGAATCGAACTGGTTGTATGAAAGTTGTAATCAAACAGGTTGGAGCAAACGTTAAATCAAACGGTTTGGAGCTAACGTTTAATCAAACGGGTTGTAGTGAAGTTGTGATCAAACGGGTTGAAGCAAAATTTGAATCAAACGGGTTGAAGCAAACTTTGAATCAAACCACCTGAAGCAAACTTTGAATCAAACGGATTGGAGCAAACGTTAAATGAAACGGGTTGTAGTGAAGTTGTAATCAAACGGGTTGAAGCAAAATTTGAATCAAACGGGTTGAAGGCAAAATTTGAATCAAACGGGCTGAAGAAAACTTTGAATCAAACGGGTTGATCAAAGGTTTAATGGAACGGGTTGAAGTGAAGTTGTAATCAAATAGGTTGGAGCAAACGTAAATCAAACGGTTTGAAGTGAAGTTGAAATCAAACAGGTTGGAGCAAACGTTAAATCAAACGGTTTGGAGCTAACGTTTAATCAAACGGGTTGGAGCAAATGTTAAATCAAACGGGTTGTAGTGAAGTTGTAATCAAACGGGTTGAAGCAAAATTTGAATCAAACGGGTTGAAGCAAACTTTGAATCAAACCACCTGAAGCAAACTTTGAATCAAACGGGTTGATCAAAGGTTTAATAGAACGGGTTGAAGTGAAGTTGTAATCAAACGGGTTGGAGCAAACGTTAAATCAAACGGGTTGGAGCAAACGTTGAATCAAACTGGTTGTATGAAAGTTGTAATCAAACGGGTTGTAGTGAAATTGTAATCAAACGGGTTGAAGCAAAATTTGAATCAAACGGGTTGAAGCAAAATTTGAATCAAACGGGCTGAAGCAAACTTTGAATCAAACGGGTTGATCAAAGGTTTAATGGAACGGGTTGAAGTGAAGTTGTAATCAAATGGGTTGGAGCAAACGTTAAATTTAAATCAAACGGGTTGAAGCAAAATTTAAATCAAACGGGTTAAAGCAAACGTTGAATCAAACAGTTTGAAGCAAAAGTTAAATCCAACGGGTTGAAACAAACGTTAAATTTAAATCAAAGGGGTTGAAGCAAAAGTTAAATCAAACAGGCTGAAGCAAAATTTGAATCAAACGGGTTGAAGCAAAAGGTAAATCAAACGGGGTGAAGAAAACGTTAAATCAAAGGGGTTGAAGCAAACGTTTAATGAAATATTGAATCAAACGGGTTGAAGAAAACATCAAATGAAACCGGTTGAAGCAAAATTACAAAAATATTTGACTTTCCTGCGGCAAACTTGACTATCTCCAGGATACTGCGACAGAGTTGACTATCTCCATTTTTCAACTTGAAATTGCGGGAACCTACAAATTCTAGGAGGATTTGAAACGTCTTCTGGCATTGTTATCAACTGATAAAAACTAAAATTACCCAAAATATAACATAAGATTATGCCGAATTAGTTTTTTACAATTCATTCGAAACTTCTTAAAATGGAGATAGTCACTTTTGCCGCTGTAGGCCTGAATATATTTGATTCTATTGAGAAATTATATGATCCTACATATGTTCCTAAAATACTCAACGAAGAAATACTATCTGAATAAGTATATTTTTTCGATAAAATTGTTTATTAAAAAACAAATTTATAAAAATTCGATTAACTAACGTATACAAATTAACACAGCGACAAAAATCACATAATGATTTATCATTTGGTAAAACAAGATAAAAAATAATTTAAACGTGTAATATACAATTACATACACATTTGAGAAGGTTTTATCTCAGTATTTTTAATACACCAGACTTATATGTACATCATACAAGAATAAAATTTAATCCTTTAATGCAATTTTCGCTTCTATGACTGTTTAACAACACACGTGCACTTCTTGAACATAATTAAAACGGAAAATTATCATTTCATAAATTCTAGTGATATTTAGAAAAGCGTTCAAATGCATTTCATTATTTTTCAATTCGCTAATTGCGTTTCAACAATTTGATCTTCTCGAATGGTCTCGAATAACGCAGGGAATCTCGTCTTATAAAGTTAGTTCTCGATAATAATGACAGCGTTTGATTTCAATTCCACATATTTGGACACAGTCGCTCCCAATGATTCTTGAATTTCAACGCGACTTTTATTTTTCGTTTCTGGTATGATTAATGTGTGCAATACACCCAACAAACAGACGAATATGAAGAAAGCGAATACAACTTCGTGACCAAAAGCTACCACGGCAGATAGGTAGGATTTACTCCAGATGAACGATATACTCCAGCCGAAGAAAAATATAGTGGGAAGAGCCCATCTTTGGGCATCAATAGGAACTAATTCGGCGCTCAGGAACCATGGTATAGGGCCGACGCCTAAACGGAATATGCCAACGAAAAGGCAAATAGCTGCTACCGGTATAACGCTGAAATTCTCTTGTAAATCTGGATATCCTGGAATTTGAATTTTTAGAGAATTACTAGTAGCTCCTCGCCCCTTCGGGGCTCGCAATAAAAATTAAATAAAAAAAAAAGTAATTTTATCAGACAAGTATTGCTGCATTCCAAACTGCACAACCGAATTTATTCTTCCTTGTTACCTCCCACCAAGGGTTCTTCCTTTCAGGATGGGCTCGCCCCTTTATACCTTTGTATACTACCATTTTAAACAATTTTACAACTTCCCCTTGCTCTTACCCATGTACAAAGCTTCTATTAAAATTTATCTCATTTTTTTCCCTTTGTATACCTGCTATCCTTTATACTTTTTATACCTGCTACTCAAAACAAATTTATGACTTGACCGTTGTACATGTACAAGGCTTTTATTAAAATTTACAACCTTTTATTCCTTTGTATACCTGCTATCCTTTATATACATTTTATACCTGCTATTCAGAACAAGGATGCGCGCGCATCTCGAAACCGATTTCATTTTGATTTTAATATATAGAGAGATACAGTGTTACCACGCATAATAAGTACATAAGTATAATTATAAGAACGTAAACAGCCATGCTGCATTACGAGGATGAGTTTTTAATAAATGGCTATTCAGACTTGTAGATAATGTGAGCTCGAATCGACCCAGCGGAAATGTGGAGACAGAAACCGATATCCATGCTAAAAATGTGGTTTGTTGAGTACCCACTAGATACGTAGTTTTGACCATGAGAAAAAAATCCGAAAAAAATTAATTTTTTTCGATTTCTTTTTCAAAAAATTAATTTTGAAAAATTTTATTTCACGAACTACGAATGATAAGAAAGCGCAGTTAGTTTCAACTCGCCACATATTGTAGGGGACACATTTCTCATCAATAAAAAATTTTTACAGAGGGGACTTGATGAAGCAATTGCAGAAGTTATGTTCAAAAAATAAAAAAAATCGCCCTTTCTTCGCATGTTTTTCGGTACTAATTTCCTCATATCTCTTCTTCTAGCTCCCTTATCCCCACCATTTGTACGTCAGAGGAACTTCATTGTATACCTTACATGCCAAAGCAAACCGCAAAGTTTTATCGTTTATAGTTCATGAGATATAAATTTTTCTATTTCATGATCACTGTGAGCAAATGTTTTTTTTTCAAGCTGGCATATCTCGGCCTCTTCCGATTTTTAAGCAGGCAAACCATGACACATGTATATAACTTCAGTTGGCCTATCTGCCATTTGCGGGTGGTGCTCTCGAAACGGAACACCCTGATAGAGATAATTTTTATTTTAACTCTAATTACTTTATTTTTTTTTGGAATAAACCTAATTTTTAGATTTGATTTAAAAAAAAATCATAGGTAATTTTATTTAATTATTGTTGACATAAAAAGAAAAATAAGCTAATTAAAGCTATTGAATTCATAATTGAATTATAGATAATAATTTTTTTTCTTTATATAATTTTTTATTTAATCAAAATTAATTATTTTTAAATAATTTAATGTAAAAAAAAAATAAATTTACAATTTATTTTTAATTAAATATTTATTTATATGAAGATTAATTTTTAATATATTAGTTAATTTTTTAATTTAAATTTCTTAATATTGAATAATTATATTAAATTCACCTAATTTAATCATTTAATGAAAACTTAATTATTTTAAATATTAAAAAAATATATATATTTAGTATGACAGAAACAGAAATACCTTGAATTTGAAATTCAATTATAAAAATATATTTTTTTCATTAATAATTATTTCATAAGAGTGAATGATCGTTTGGAAATCGATGTGAAAAAAGTCAGACCATATTTTGAGTAATTTTTCTGCCCTCCTTCGTACTACAAGTTCAAGGGATGATGCTTCTATTATACATGACATGCATGAAAAAAAAATGAATATTGGCCAATCAACTACGAACAATCTGAAACGTAAGATATGGAGTCCCTTCCTCTTCTTAATTCCAACAGCCTACAACAGTCTGAGTATTCCATTGAAAACTCAGATTTATAATACAATAATTGAAAACATCTCTTTCCATTTACCTGCCGACAAAAGAGCCATATATACGACATAGATACTCGAACAAATGACCATAATTGTGAAAGATGTAATTAATAAAACTCTTCGACCCACACGATCCACCAGTGCGAGGCTAGAGGCGGAAAATATGAATTGCGAAACACCAGCGAACACTGTAGCCGTTGATGGAGCAACCGTTCCATTAATTGACTGGAACACATCTACAGAATAATAGACTACCATCGGAGCACCGCATGACCTTTGTATTAGAAATAGGAAGAGTACAATGGAAAATGCTTTGATTGTGGTTTTACTGAAAAAAAAAATATCACGTAGGTTGTTTAATAGGCTATAGAAAACTTGGCGATATGAATTTAATTAATTAAGATTAAAAGTTCGACTTTGATAGAATTAAGTAAAAGTAAAGAAATCAAGTGAATACGAATATTCACGAAACCATCACGTGATATGAGTATTTACTCGGCCCTCTTATCAGTAATTTTTCTGTTTGTTTTTCAACGCATCTTACATTCTTATTACTTCAAAAAGAAACTTTTTGGCGTGTTTTTTAATTACCTTAAGCTATTAAAGAATTTACGTATAGATAATGATAGATAAGCATCGTCTTCATCTTCGGCATCCAATTCTTTGCCCTCTAGAAGCGCCAAATAGATTTTTGAAAGTTCTTTCTCGACATCGCAGTCTTCGCCGTGTAACCATCTGTGGAAAATTTACAAAAAAAAAAAAAAAACACATAGATAAATAATTATCGATTTCTATATCTACATATCAATATCGACGAGTTCACAATTACAGAGTTTTTCGTATCACGCCATTGTTTCAAAAACAACCAACATTATAATTATTTAATACGCGATAACTGAGAGTAAATACCTGATAGATTCGATAGCTTCGGCTTTATTCCCAGTCTTGATAGAATGCAACGGCGACTCTGGCATCCAATAAAAAATGCACAGAAAAACAACAGGAATGCAAAGGCATATCACGCTACTCCAAAATAACGTGGTCACCGCGCTCACCGAATATACGAATGAGATACCAAATACTTGCATCATATCGTAAAAAACACCAGAACGTCCACGAATCACATCGCAGCATATTTCATTCGAATACATAGCCAAAGCTACACAAACGCTTCCAGCGGTGAAGCCGCATAAAAATCTGCCCAAATACAGGAATCCTACCTTAGGAAAATATTCTCAAATTAATATATCATCGATTATTCACATTTGTATTCAGCGAAATAAACATAGGTACGAAAGAAGTGGTTTGCGGGAAACATTCCCAACAGCGATTTCTTGTTTTATATATCTTCGCAGGAATCGCTGCGGAAGCTGAAATAGTTCTACATAGTTTCGTTTCACAGCGAATTAACCACCATTTTTATTTGACATTTTTAGCCATGTATATAACTTAAAAAGTTTAGCTATTACAGTCCAGCTGGTTGAGGGAGGATGGGTTTGGGAAATATGAAGGTTTTCAGATATTTTCATTTCAGACCATTTATAATTTTGCAAAAAATTACTTGTTATCCCTTCAAAGGTGCCTTGTGACTCAAGTTTCAAGGTAGGTGACATGACGGCTGTCAGCCGCACTATTGATATTGGAGGAAAATATTTCTGTTAATTATTTTTATACAGGATTCGAACAGTTATTGATAAAATGATATCGGTCTACGCTTCACTTCCATAAATGGCTTCCACAAAAAAAGTTTCTTAGACCCTAAAGATAGCTAAACAAAAAATCAGAATTAATTCACTAAACAGTGCAATTCAAAACTTGTAATTGCAAGTATTTTAGAAGTGGTTTGCGCCAGAGTTATGACTTAATATTCGGTTCCATTTTTTTACATGAATGAAAAATTCATCAAATTCTTTTAGAGTACTCATTTTTTTTTTAATTTCTATGGAAACTTGGATAATTTCAAGTATCGTCTTTTATATACTTACTGTATAAATATGTTTGTTCCTACCAATATTACTCAACTAAGCGTACACACACCCACACACAAAATTCCAGCAATTTTTCAATAATATTGTGATCAATTTATTTTTCAATTTTTTCTTAGGTATTAAAAAAAAACAACAAAAAACAACAATTTGAAGAAATTATTCAATTTTATTCGAATTCTCAATAACAGTAATGTACCAAAACTAATATTATGAAAAAGTTTTTTCTAAAAAGTTGCAAAATTTTCTATATTTTCACTCAAATTTTAAAAACTGCCCAAAAAAAATTACATCGCGTTATATAGACAACCAAAATTACTTATGTGCCTTGTGTGTTGCATAATTCTTCTCACTTAAGAGTCTCTAAGTTACTCAGCGTTTTTGCGGCTACCAGCCGTCATGTCACTAACGAAGGGTTAAGACAGATCTCGGTTCCGCATTTAAGTTTACATACCGTACGTATTTTCCCCACCCAAAGATGAAGATAAGGATGAAAATCACTCAAAATTTGGTGACAGACTGTTCTTGAAAATACAAAAGAGAAACTTTTTCGGTCTTTCGGTTCACCTCGAAATGACGAATCATTCAAATTTTGAGAAAGATTGGAGAAGGGGCAAAGCGTTCAAAATTTTTGTTTTTCGTCTGATATAAAAGATAAAAAAAGGGTACGAATATATCCAAATTTCAGCCTCTAAAGTACATTTGGAGTGAAGTTGAGCAAAAAATAGCTTTTTGAAAGAATTTTGAGTTATTTAATTTTTTGAAATTTTCAATCTAAAATGTTCTGTGGTGCCTAGAAGTGATCCTTGAAGTGATCATTGAGTAAATTTGAGTCCTTATAATTTTGTAATATAATATGTCATAAAGAATCGAGGACATCATATATCCCCTCCTATTTTCTAAGCTTTGGATTTCGTATCCTAAAAGTAACTCTTTATATGATATATATATCATGGGGATAATATCAAGTCTCTCCAATGAGAGCATACTTCAAGAATCTCTCCTTAATTTTTGTGATTTTAATAACATCATTTTTCAAGTGTAACGATCGATAAACATCGATTTCTCGTCCGTTGTGATGTGCTAGCGAGATCGCTTATGTCCGATACCCATGGAAAGTTTCGAATTTTTCAAGCAAGTTATGTTTGCATTGAATGGGTATCGAAGTACTGATCTCGTCGCTGTATCAGCTCGCACATCACAACGTAGCCATAACTCCTATCGTCAACTTAGATTTTTTGGAGAGCTGTAACATTGTGATTTTTTTAGTGATATTCACCGATAGAAATCCATTTTTAAGTCATTTATTTTTAAACATTTTGTATATTCTTTAACGACGATTTAATTTTACTGCTCACTTGTTGTTATTTTCTAATTTGTTTTTAATTTGTGTATCGTTGGCATCCTGCCTTTTTCGCGCCACGATCATATTTATTGCGCTTGATTTATACCTACGTATTTGCACCCACTAGTTCGGGTGAGTTTTCTTCCAATTAAAAAAAAAGAAATAATAATTTTCCATAGCCAATATTTATAAATACTTAATAAGGTATTTTTCATATGTTTGTTTCATATTTTTTGAAATACGGGAGAGGGAGTGGAAGTGGATACAATCCATAGTATTCATTTTCTCTGCCTACAAACTTCAAGTTCTGCTCAACCAGATTGAGTCTGGATTTTGTAAGTGTGATTTTCGTTTTATATTTGTAATGTTCCAAGGTGTCGTAATGCGATTTATGGGTAATCAATTTTAGTATTAAGTTTTAAATTTTAACGCAAATTTTGTGTTACACAAGTTTAGAAACCAAATTTAACCTTTGACTATATAGCCCTGGACAGCTTGAACTGTAAAGAAAAATTCTGTCGATATCAAGTGAACACTCTCAGACCAAAATGTGTCTGCGCATGCGCGAGTTAAAGATAACAACAAGGCAGCTGATACCAGTTGAACTTGTTATACTGGAAAGTCGAAATAATATTGATAACTTTGAACTCGCGCATGCGCAGACGCATTTCGATCTGAGAGCATTCACTTGATATCGAAAGAAATTTGTGCTATTCTAAGCAATGAGTTCGAGCGGTCCAGGGGTATATAGTCAAAGAATTTAACCTGCAAATTCCAAAAAAAGGTATACCTAGAAAAGTCAAACTTCATGTGTAAGTTAGTTGCTGATGATCAGAATATAGCCTAATCGATTTGGGTCAAAATGGATCAAAAATGATGAACTATTAAAATTTGAGTAGAGCTTGAGGAGCCTCTAAATAGTACCATGTCTAATTGTCTAGATTATGCCTGAACATTCTCATTAATGTGAAAGATTCTCTTCACACTTATGAGAGGACTCAAGTAAGATTTTAACATACTGTTTGTCAAAAATAACTTGACACTTTTTAGCAGGACAAGGATAGGCAAAAAGCGCGACAATTTTCACGATTTCATTACTTCCCAAAATGTTTTCAAATTGAAAATGCTGGCCAAATAGTCGAAATAGTAAAGCACAAACAAGCACGGTGAATACGTTTCCAGTTAAATTCGATGAACTGATAGGTAATAAAACATTAACCTACTTTGTAATACAATCCACATTTTGAGTAACCATGCACGAATTGTTGCCTAACCTTGCGCTGTCAAAAAGTCTCAAGTTATATTTGACAGACAGTAGCATATCTGTGATTTAAGGTGATTATTGGAGATGAGAAATATTCTACATATCCTAAATTCTCTCTCACGCAGGATGTTGGAGGGGAAGGAGAAGGGGTTATCGACCTCAAAATGTTGTGGTAGTATACGAGAGGTCAAAAATTTTTTGCTGTGGTATCATACGATAAAATGAACTCAAGTGACTAACCTACTCTGTTTTTAACTTCGCAAATGAATTTGGAGGGGAGTTAGAGCAAAAAAACGGTTTTTGGTGGGGAAATTCATGTATAAGAATTTCATGATTCTTCCATATTTCCTTCCGAATCAAGCTAAAAAGGTCAAACTTTGTGTGTGGGTTAGTTGGTGACCAGAATATGACCTCACCAATTTGGGTCAAAATGGGTCCAAAACGGTGAATCATCAAAATTTGAGTAGAGCTTGAGGAGCCTCAAATTGGTAAAAATGTAATTGATATGAGCTCATATGAATATTGAGAATAAGAAGCATTGTATCCCAAATTCATCTTCACACATGATGTTGGAGGGAGAGGGGGCAAGGAGGGATTATTACCCTCAAAATGTGGAGATGATGCACGAAAGCTCGAAAATTTTTATAATAAAATGAGCCCAAGTGACAAAATTATTCTGACTTAAGCTTCCCAAGTGCATTTCGAATGTGAGTAGGAACAAAAACAAATTTTTGCAGGGCATATTAATACAGGAAATTTCATTGCACGGTTAATTGATGACCACAATATGGCCTTTTTAATTTTGATGAAGTCGAATGCCAGTGCTTAATTAAACAAGTTATGAACAACCCCCAAAGTGGTATTTTTCAAGGCACCCTAACTACACACCTAATGGTCGTACAAAAAAAATCAAATAAAAAATAGTCGTAAGTAAATTCGAAATAAAACAAAATTGTATAAGTCTATTTTCATTAAGGGAGCTATTCGTGAGGAGATAGAATGAAAAAACCAACTTTTGGGGTCCTTATCCCCCTCCCCTCGTGTGCTATGAATCACTCCTATCTATGGGAACATACTGAATCGTTCTGCAAATATTCACGAAAAAGATCAACACCATTAATAGAGGTCCCAGAAAGGTGCCTAGAGGACGGAACCGAAGTTCTTAAAAAGTAGTACAACGTTCACAGAAAAAGTTTTTCTCAAGAAGTCAATACAAGACGAATAAAATTTCTTCGAAATTCTCTCCCAAGAAGCGAAAACTGCTCAGAAAAAATTTGATGTACCTATTTAAGTTGATGATCCGATGTTGAATTAAAAAATTTTTTTTAAATAGAAATTACATAAAAAAAAGTTTTTTCAACTTTCAATTTTTAACATGATCTGAGTTTAAATCCTTCACCAGTATTTCAAGCGTTGGATCCTTTCTCCGTCATAATTTCGAGAACCTGTACGGAAGTAAATGTATTGTGAAGTACAACACTTTTCTCCCACTCTTTGAGAGCACCTGGACGAAATAAAAAATTGTAAAAAAAGTTTGGCTAGTGCTTAAACATCTTTAAGAATGATGTTTTAGGACATTCGTACATACAAATATTCATATCCCTATAGTTATTAGGTTGATACGAAGGGTTTTGGAAATAATCAAAAAACAAAGTATTTTACTATCGCGTTTTTTCACCGTTATTCCTTATTATATTTAGGAGAGGAGGCACAGATAAAAGCAAGTACCCCTCTAAATAATAGTTATGACATGTATAAACCCATTGATGTAAAGTGTTCATGGTTGGTCTCGAAGTTACAGCATGTTTTGACTAAAATGGAAAGATGTGTTTCCAACTTGTATGTTCTTATTTACGGACAGAGAAGGGGCAAATTTGAAGTGGACTTTTTGAACTTTCTATCATGTTTAGAAGAAAAAATGTAATAACCTAATTTGTGCAAAATTTAGAGCAAAATGTTTTTGAACTGAACCATTTTTCCCCTAGGAGCCTTTTATCGCGAGATATTGACGAAAATCTCCATTCCCATCCATAGGAGCTCTTAGTATATTATTTGGAGAGTCTTCTTCAGATATTCATGAAAAGAAAAATCGCTGTTAGAAATGTTTTCTAGTAAAATGCCTAGATTTACTGGACCAATTGGTTTATATTAAAGACTTACATTGTTTCCATTCCATATAATAAATATCCATCCGATGATCAGCAAAACTCCCAGCATAAGTAAGAATTTCCTTCTGCCATAGTAAAAGGACATTTGTCCGGCCGGAAGGGAGCCAAGTAAAGAGCCTAGATTGATTAATGAAGTGATCCATGATGCTTCTTCGACTGAAACTTGCTCAATACCTCCGAGATCAGTTGCCAATCCGGCCATTAATAATGGTACCGCCGAAGAAGACCATCCGCCCACGCAACCAGTACCCATTGATATCAGCGAAGCTGAATGAAAATTTCACATATTATCCGTACTGATGACGCGCCAAAAACTACGTCATATCGTGTTATCATATTGAACGACTTGCAAAAACGTGTTCGTTTACATACCTGTCAATGCGGCGAAATACTGCCTCCATATGGGGTCTTTGTGAAGAGGTATGGATCGCAAAATAGGTTGTGTCTCGTCATCTTCGTCATATACATGATTACGTTTACCATTAACTGCCATCTGATAGTCACTGTGTAGGTGAAAATTGCGCAAATGAAAAAAATCTTCACAATACGAACAAATTCACACCATTTTAATCGCGTTCGCGCGATTCAAGCTTTATCCGTTGACGATGTCCATTCACCTGATAGACTGAACACAGACAAAACTCATCTCGCTGGCGTTATCTTTTTGTGTTGGCAATGTCAGATAAAACTACATCGGATTCAGTGTTTCCTAAAATTTTCGAGGTTATTCGTTCGTTCGTACGAACGCAACTTCAGAACTGGTTCAAAAACTGTATTTCTAGAAGAAGAACTTTTAAGAAAATTTCCGATGCTAACGCCGAAGGCAATTTGTAACCGGTTTAGTGGCTTCCACGCATCTCAATCACACTATGCCAGTTTATGCGTATGTGGCCTAATATAGACCCAGTTTACACGTGCGTCTTTTTGGATCTACGCCAAACATCAAGTAGGATTAAATCTTCGTAAATTTGACACAAAGATTAAAATACCAACCGGTAATTTCATTTTGGAATGTAACATCGAAAAAAAAATTTATTCGAACAATTTTTCTAACTCATTTTTATCACAATAAATTGCAATTTCAACGGACTCGAACATTTTGAAATTTTTGTGAAATTTCAAGAACTCATAATTAATCATTAAATAGCTCATCTGAACCGTAGCGTGATTGTATTATCAGAATTACCCTAATCACGCGTACCCATTTCTCCCACATTTATCGCGATAGTTAAGTAGGTACAGGTTTTCAGGGAAGTTATAATCACCGACTCTTTGAAGTTACGGCTTCACGGTCATGCTGTTTTTCATCCAAATTCATCGAAACGTATTTCAATTTTCATTAAAGTCACCAAGAAGTACAACTAGTTGTGCGAAAATGGTTTCTGGAGTCTTCTACTGGAAATTAAAATCTATGTGTAATACTATATTTACAGAACAGCGCTTCGCATCTTTATTAAAAAAAAAATAAAAATGATAATTAACATTTGAATAAAAGTGAAATTTTATGATTTTTGAAATTTGTTCTCTAATTTGCTGCAAATTTGAAGGGTAAAAGTAACTTTGAGGAAAAGAGAAATGAAAACAAAAAAAAGTAAGAAGCCATGCCATATTACTGAAGCTGAGATTTTAATTGGGCTCGTTCGGGTTCGCAGATAAATTGTTAAACCCTTTATACCTAGAAGTAACACCCAATACCGAATCCGAAAACCGCTACCCAGTTACATTATTTTTTTATTTAATTAATGAATTCATTTTTATTTGTTTTTTTTCTTTTTTTTTTTTTTTGTTTATTTATTCTTGTTATTTTTTGCTCTACTCACTTTCTATTTGTCACTATAGATACTGTAATCCTACTTCGCTTATAATTAACCATGATACTCGTTTGTAGTGTGGAAGATGGCCGCTTGCCTTCTGGTAGGCCCTTTGACTATATACTAGATGGACCGACCTAGCAACAAGCAAATGCCAACCCAAAAACGGTGATACATTACACAGATTTTCTCAGAACACTCGTGACTAAATTCTAAATGCGCATGCGCAAATTTATTTCGCCCTAATAGTGCGGCAAGGGGACATCGATAATACTGCTTAAAATCTTTGACTATATACTAGATGGACCGAGCTAGCAACAAGCAAATGCCAACCCAAAAACGGTGATACATTACACAGATTTTCTCAGAACACTTGTGACTAAATTCAAAATGCGCATGCGCAAATTTATTTCCCGCCAATAGTGCGGCAAGGGGACATCGATAGTACTGCTTAAAACCAGAATAACATGAATGTGATAACGGACTTCAGGCATGCGCAACATATGAAGTCGCAACGAGTGTTCTGACTCGGATGCATGTAATGTTTCACCGCAGTTTTCCTACACGTAACTCGGTCCATCTAGTATATAATCAAAGCTTAAAATCAGAATAACATGAATGTGATAAAGGACTTCAGGCATGCGCAAGATATAAAGTTGCAACGAGTGTTCCGACTCTGATGCATGTAATGTTTCACCGCAGTTTTCCTACATGTAACTCGGTCCATCTAGTATATACTCGAAGGGTACGCCTCACCACAAAAATGTTATTGTTGTTAACAATTTTAACTAATAAAGGTTTGAAAAAAAAAGTGCCGCACTATGCGTTTTTGCCGCCATAGGCTTTCTTCAATTACGCCCCCTCCCACACACCCAAGAAAAAATCTGTAAGTTGCCAAAGTAAAAGAAATTTTTGAAAAAACAAAATCATTATAATAAATTTTTAAATCGTAAACGAAAAAATAAAGTAAAATAATTACATGAATTTATCTCAGCATCTTTCAATTCATAAGCGTATCGCGGCCAGAACATCATAAATATCAAGACTAATTCTGTGAAACATTGCGATTACGCAACAGAATTTTTTTTTGATTTTTTTTGCTAAAATTTTCTTTGAAATTTTTTTTTTGTTGAAATTAACTAGTTTTTTTGCTGCCACTGAATTTCGTTGCCGTAGACCCGGGTCTACTGTGCCTATTGACTAATACGCCACTGCTCCGTTGAATTTAGAACCACTGTAATATTTCTTGCCATGCAATAATGATATGACCACATATTTTTCAAATTATGAGTACTTGAGGCTATTTAAACCCTACTTGGATTTTATTACTCAGCCATTCTGGATCCATTTTGGTCGAAATTCAAGAGGACGTATTTTGATCACCAACCAATCCTACATTTTCGACCTCTAGGGTAACACCACCACATTTTGAACGCGATAACCCCTCCTCATACACCCGCCATTTTGAGATGTACCGAAGATACAAAAAAATGTTTTTTTCACATTTTCAAGAAAAATCTTTCATCAAATTTTGAGCGATGTTCATTAGTATCCGTTGGCGGTATACGTGGGGAAAAATATATATACATACCAAAAAGTGGGACACTGTCCAGATCATTGACCCCACCCTCCCCTGACTTCCCTTCCCAAATAAGGTAGGCTGTAATAGCTATACTTCTCAAGTTAAACACTCAGCTAAAACAATAATTTTCACATTTGCAACCCCTAAATTCAAATTTTGTTCCTCCTCCTCATATTTTTGGGGCTGAAGATTCAAATTAGCATTAAAAACCACCACTGATTTGAATAAAACTGATTTTTAAAATTTTAACGAAGTTATATCATAGTTATTCCGACACGATTTCGTTATAACGAGAAGAGCAAGCACCTCGGTTGCCCTTATTTATAAAAATAATATTTTTTTCTATCGTAACCTAGTTAATTCAACAGTGTTTCAAATGTTCTGCGAGCCATTACATATGGCTAAATGAACCTTCAAGATATCATACTTGTAATGCAAAAATCGTGGATGCAGGAACGACAGAGGAGAAGATACGCGGGGATGAATACCAAAAAAATATTTGAAAAAATTAACATATCAAAAAGTTAGATATTTGCTAAATAATTACAAATTCCTTTCCAATTCAGGTAAGCTACTAAAAACTGAACTTTTTGATCCTTATCGAGTACTTTCATAACATCCGAGCTGGAGGGATTCGCCCCATTTGCTCCTCTTGCCAGGAGCTCTGCCTATAATGATCTCTATGAAGTACATAGGTATTAAACTATCGAATTGGAAATGACGAACAGTTCAAAGTTGAAAAAAGGCGCCTAATTGTAGGTGTGTTATTCATTATTAACGATCAAAATGGAATTTTTTTAATTGTGAAATTTCGTAATACAACATTTATCTCGAGCTCCGTGCGATTAAAAAATGACGTGAAACCAGAACAAACAACATCAACAAAATAATCAGGTTACAAAGATAAGCGAAAATATTCGTCGTTTTGCATTCGTGATGTGAGCAGTTGCATTTTCGTTTACCTTGTAAATGTATTTCATTCATTTGAAAATAATTCACGTAGGTTGGTAGAATAGGTACATTTAGATTTGCAAATTGAAATTTCTTAATTTCTGGGTATAAAAATGGAAAACATTTTTTCAATGTGGTTAACGCGTTATCAACTCGTAAGAATACTCTGCGTCTAACATATAATCTTCTAAACACGAGATAACCGGTTATACTATGCGCCTCTTACAGTCTTCGTATTCGATTTTATGAACTATCATAATGAAAAGGAATTCATATTGCTTCGGTTAGCTTATTTGTTTACTTTTTAAATTGGCGAAAATTCATGCTAATGTGAACTTTTGTTTTCAAGTTTGAATGCTGGTGCCGGATACAATCATAATTTGGCGAGAATACTTGTTTTCATTTCTCTGCAATGAGGTAATGTAGCCAAAAAATGACTTTATGATTTACTGTACTACGCAGTTCAACTGAACTTATATTGCGTAACACATGTAATACGATTACCAACAAACTGACAATTTTTTGATTTCCTATTAGTGTTTAAAAGGAAAAGAAAATCATTTCAGATGTGAATAAGTTAATTTTAATCGTAGAATCAAACATTCGAATAATTGGATGTTCTTATCAGTAATAAAAGTGAATCAAATGTGTAAAATGCTATGAGTAATGTTTTAGAAAAATTAAATTTCTTATTACTTAGATTGTGACTAATGAAACCTCAATCAATCTACAACATGATTCACACCTACTTATTGCCATTAATCCGATAATATTTCTATGTCGATAATCTCGATATAACAACGCCATTTCTTTCTCATCTTCAGATAATGCGAAAGAACAAGAAAACAAAACATGGGAATGTATTTAAACACGACCGAAAGTTCACCCAATGAAACTCAACCGCTACTAAGAACACATGAAGTTCACAAAGAACCGGTGTGGAAACAATACTTGGCGGCTTTTTTGGGTAAATATCATCCAAAAAATTCGTACTTCCAAAAAACCTTAGCTTAAATATTCATCTTTGAATAAAATTAAATCCTTTTACAGCTCCATTATTTCATTTAGCTCCGGTTGCGTTGGAGGTTGGTCTTCTCCGGCTACACCAAAATTACAAAGCGGAAACGCTATTGATCTCGGTGGAATCAGGCAGCTGACTCTAGAGGAAGTATCGTGGGTCGGATCGTTGATAAATTTAGGCGCTTTTTTCGGATCTATTCCGGCAGGATATCTGTCTTTTAAATGGGGCCGCAAGAAATGCCTGTTAAGTTTGGCTGTGCCCATTATTTTAGGCTGGTTACTTATCATATTTAATTTTAATAATGTAAGTTAACGATAAACTACCAAAGTAAGCAAGTTTTCAAGATGACGGTACATTTTCAGTTTTAATGAATCGTTATTCGAAAAAATCATAGAAATGAATTTTAAAAATTAGTAATATATTTTCAGATGGAAAACTATTTTCAATTAATTTTTTTTTAGTTTCTCAACATTAAAAATATGCCGTCATTTTGGAAATTCCATGTAGCACGAATAAGAACGAAATATTAGGCAACCTCGCATAATTTGAATTTCAGAGTATATGATGGGGATAAAGCAATGCTCTACAAAAACTTTTCTTAACAATGCGTCAATACAGCATTTTGCCAAGTTATCTGTAAAAAATGAAGAAAAATTACCAACTTTTCTGTCATTTTTTTACATTTTTGTATTATTTCTTCCCGGCTGCGACAGTGTAATTGAAACACCATGTTCTTTGCAATAATGTACAAACTATATACATGTGTATATATATATATATATGACACTATCCTTGTCAGGCCCTAGTTGGTAGAAGATACTAAACAGACGTTCCGAGACCCAGCCTTATTTAAAAAGCTAGAGCTGCGTGCGTGAGCTTTTTGGAAAACACTTGAACATAGCATTCTAGGAACCTTTAGAGGGGTAAAAAAAATTCAAATTCACGCATACAAATGATATGCAACGGTTCTTATGAGACACGCTTTAGATTTATTACTATCCTTGTCAGGTCCAGATGGATCTTTCTAAGAGATAGCACCCTTATCCAAGGTTTCCCAACATTTGTATAAAACTGAAAGCTATATACGCTCAAATATACACACAAAACGTTGCGAGACACAGAAGGAATCTCGCATGGGTCTTGCAACGTAGAATTGTGTTTCGAAACAGCATTTCTAAGATCGGGCCTGACTTTACAGTAGCATACCTATATATATAAAGCAAAAAGTTGGACATCTGGCATATGATTAGGAATAACCTGAACGGCAAGGTATGAAATTCCCCCTCCACCAATCTCTTTTCCTAAATGAGGTACCTAAGCTGTAATAGTTATGGTTTTGGATTGACAACTCGGCTAAAAATATCAAAATTTAACATTATACAATATTTCAAGTATTGTATGACTCAAAATGGAGAAAAGAAAAGAACAACCTGAAACCATAACCGGTACCTAAAAATTGATGACGAATAAAATTGCAATCCATAATAAACTTATCACTAAGAAGCTGGTAACCCTAAGCACCTACATATACATAATAATTATATATTAAATTACATTAAAGTTAACCTAAAAGAGTAGCCTTTAAATATAAAGGAAGTTTTGGTCAACATCCCTGTTTTACAAGTCTAGTTTTTATTTCCCTTCCCCTTCTTTTTTCCTGATTGTTTGTGGTTATATATTACTCGGGACAATTTAAAATCATTTCCAACTTTTAGAAACCTCCTCCCCTCCTCAATTTAAGCACTAGGACTGTTTATCTGTCGCAGGGAAAACCATTCCCAAACATTAAAAAATTACTAAAAACTGAAGATGTACAAAGTTGCAAAATTGGAAAAGTTTTAGTTTTGGTTCTGGTGTCAGTTTTTTATGGTTCTAGTTTTTGTTTTAATTCCTTATGGTTTCGGTTTCAGTTTCAGTTTTGGTTCTGGTGCCAGTTTCTTATGGTTCCAGTTTTGGTTCCAATTCCGAATGTTTTCAGTTTTGGTTTTGGGTTCATTTTTTTTTTGGTTCCACTTTTTAATCGCTTTAAGTTTTTTTTTTCAAGTTCTAGTTTTATTTCCAGTCCCAGTTTTGCATCTCTGAGTTGGAAAGTTAATTTTAATACAGAATGGGAAAATACAATGCTAAAAAAGAAAAATTCAGAATCCAAAACTCTATTCGTTGTTACTTTGTTCGTAATTTAGTTACGGTTTTTTTTTTTCACATCATGATTTCCATTCTGGGATCATTTTGTTTTGATTCCAGTTCCAGTTTTTGAATCATCTTGGATTTTTGCAGATTTTGGTTCAGGTTCTAGCCCTTGTTTTGCAACCCTAAAAATATGCCATTCTCGAAAATTCCATGCATCTCTGTCCCCAACCTTAATCAGACAACCTTAGATTTGCTAAACTGCATGTTTCTAATTCACACCGTTGCCAAATATTTCTCGTTTTAAAATTTCATCAGTATTACCAAAAATCTCATCTTTTAATTTTAACATAATAAATCTATTCTTTTAGGTATGGTTTTTATACATCGGACGCTTCGTCAGCGGCATCAGTTATGGTAGTTTAAACGTCGCTTTACCGATTTACAACAACGAAGTATGTATCGACAGGATACGAGGTCGTGTTGGTATCCTGTACGATTTGATGCAGTGTGTCGGATTGGTATGGGTTTATAGTATCGGAGCCATAACCAATTTATTTTGGGTGACTGTTCTGTGTCTCTTAGTACCTGTAATTTTCGTATTAACTTTCATTTGGATGCCAGAGTCGCCTTTATATTTAATCAGAAAGGGCCGAAGAGACGAAGCGATTAAATCAATAAAGTGAACGTTTCATTAATTTACAAATATCCGAGTTATTTTGCAAACAGCCGATAAAAATGTGATTTCATTTGCAGATGGTTACATGGAGAGGATTGTGACGTTGATTTGGAATTATCGAAAATTCATCAAGCGTTACAAGAAGGAAAAGACCTCGATGGTATTTTGCCAGAAGAAAAGATCGATTCGGACACAGATTACGAAAATGGAACACTGTGCTGTACCCCTTGGGGCTTAGCTATGAAGTTTTATAAAAGTTTGAGGTAAATAAATTATAAGATAAACATTATTCACTTTCATATCATACCTAAACTCTTCATAATATTCATTCATTTTTCAGCAAAGTTACTATTAAAACGGTACTCATAGCGTTTTTCATGTTCGTACTGCAACGAACCTGTGGAGCAACTATGGTACAGTATTATGCCGACAGCATTTTCGAATTAGCTGGTTCTTCTATAGCACCAAACGTGGCTACCATCTATATTGGTATCATATCCCTCGTTAGCTCCTTAGTCTCCATCATGGCGGTAGATGTAATAGGCCGAAGGTTTTTATTGACTTTCTCCTTCTTCATTATGACTTGCAGTATGGTGATTTTCGTCGGATACTTAATAACGATTTTCAATCCTGGTAAGCTATGAGTTCAAAAAAAAAATCTAAAAGAAGTGATTCAACTATATACATAATTTATATTCTTTCCACAGGTAATTCAATCGCCACTAACCCCAGTATAAATGCATACTACGGTACGATACCAACAATATCTTTATGCATTTTCGTCGCCATGTTCCGTCTCGGCGTTAGCCCCATTCCATGGTTCATGGCGCCCGAGATTATTCCAACGGAAGCACAAAAATGGGCGCCTTCTACCATCGTATGTATAACTTGGGGCACCTCGTTTTTACTATCCAAAAGCTTCCTTCCGGCTATCGACGCTTTCGGCCAAGTTCCTGTGTACTCGTTTTTCCTAGTCGTTTGTGCCGTAGGTGTCTTCTACACTTGGATTTTCATACCGGAAACTAAAAACAAAAGCAGAGAGCAAATACAGAAAGAGTTGGGAGCCGCTCAATCCTGTTATGAAGCTATTTAAATAATCTCTTTAATAATTAGTCAATATTTTAAAAAAAATTAGACTGATGTAGATAATATATAAGTTACCTTAATTGTTTTTATGGCATAATTGTATTTTTGAGTTTTTTTAAAATTTCATTCGTGTATTATTTAGTTGGTAATTTTTATTTTTATTTTTACGAACGATAATCATTAAAAAAATAAAAAAAAAATAAGATGTATGTTAAAAATAAGAAATGATAATGAAGAAGTATTACGCGTGGTTTCTTTGTCACTTTTCCAAATAAAAATAATTTTTAAAATAAAAAAGCAAAATTTAATATTGAAAAACAGTCCCTATCTTCCAGTAAAGATATTTTAAATTTGAGCAATCGAGCACATTCAGACTTGCAGATAATGTGGTTGATAGCTTCACTTCCACTACCCGTAAGTATTTGCACGATACCCTAGTTCAGTAAATCCAAACCATTTCGTATAAGGGTCATTCATGAGGAAAATTTCCAATAACAATTTTTTTTCCTAATTGTTAGAGACTATTCCACCAACAACTCGCTTTAGTTTTAAATATTTACCTCAATTGAATCTTCAGCCTATTAATTTTTTTATTAATAAAAATGTTTCATTAAAAGTTTGTACATAGTCACAAGTCATTGTATAGGTAGTTAGGTACCTAATATGCAGGTATTTTCTTTCCATTCAAATACATATAATATAGTGTCACATAGCATACTTGGGCCTCTAAGTACCAAGTTCAAACACTCTTAACTCCTCAACTATTGGTGACGCTTCGGAATCTAACTTATCATTTTTTTTTTTTTTTTTTTTAAATTTGTTGTATTTTTTGCGAGGAATTCAACGGTGCAATCCGTTTTCCCGACCAACTTACTGTTAATTAGAAACACGAATTATGAAACGTTATTAAAAACATAGCATCGTAACGTACATATTAAAAACAATTTAAAAAAAAGTCAAACATGATTTAAAAACATGAGAATTTAAATGAATACCACAAAGTGAAGAAATGTGATGACAAAAATTAAAACCCATGAAAAGGCACCGTAAAGCACCGTAAAGCAAAAAAAAGTAACACGATAAAAGCAAAAAAAAAAAACACAATAAAAGCAAAAAAAATAACAGAATAAAAGCAAAAAAGAAAAGGTGATAACATATTAAAAAGAATTAAAAAAATAAATGTCAAACATTACTTAAAAACATAACAATTAAAATAAATGTAAAAAAGTAAAAAAGTTATTAAAAAACATTAAAACCCATAAAAACGCACCATGTGCTCTACCAACTTTTTAAAAGTAATGTGTGGTCGCTTATCCTCATAATTTAATCGCCACATAAATTCGTCTGTATAGGATTGCAGGAAATTTAAAGTGGTGTGCTGCACCCCTTTTCCTCTTATAAACCTGCGAAATCGTGACCATAATCCTTCCACAGCGTTAGTGCAGCATCCGGTTACAGAATCTACAAAATTAGTGGCATGAACTACAGTTTCATGGAGGTAGTTCATACCAGGAATGTTGACGATACCACCATACGCTGCCCAACCATCAGTCCAAATTCTACTCCCAGGTGCCACATATTCACGGATTTTTGCTTCCAGGGTTCTGGCGGTTCTATCGGGAATAAAAAGTACAACCGCTTGACCACTCTGATGGTCATAAAGACCCATCACCCACTCCTGCCTCGGTACGCGACCAACATTATTCTTTCTTTTCGTCAACATTGCCTCATCAATTTGTACGATGTGACCAACACCACCTAACTGAACTTGAGCTACAATTCCAGGTCCTCGAATCTGAAGCATTTGCTTCGAGCAAACATCACGCAAATACTGCGCCCATTGAGTGGTGGCTTCCCACTGTATTCCTAAGACATCTTTAAATTGTCTTCCTTTCATATTAATTGCCCAAGCATACATGAAATACAGATGCGTTTTGATAGGAATATTAGAATGCGCAAAAAAAGAGTGTTCCAAGCATGTTTTTGAATAACAACATTTTGTGCAGTAGTATCGTAAGCCTATCATTAAACGTGCATTACATGAAATGAAATGAAATGAGAATCACTCACATACAAACAACATGCTTACCAAAAGAATGCCCTGCATACGCTCTTAATTCCATATTCAGACGTCTATGTCGTCGATCGCATCGATACACATAGGAATACCAACCGCATATCGAACATACCGCCCGTTTCCCTACATAAAATTTGAGTGTTTCAAAATAAGTATATCTGATAAAATGAGAACTTAGACGCTCACATACCTAAGGGATGTTGTAGATCATTCACTAAAATTATTTCATCTTGGGGATGATTTCGGCATCTCTCATAAGGTTTTAATAATCCCCATTTCTGCAGCTGAAATAGTAATTCCACTGAAGAACACCCCTCCACCCGCCTCACCATCTCAATTAAACACCTCGATTCCAATATATTATCGCCCATTATTGCACTAACATGTATAAAACCAAACTTACAAACGTACGCAAACATGCAACACCAAACATGCAGTTTTTAACATGTTTCAACCGTTTTCCATAATTTCAAATCATTCACGAACGAATTACATTACTGCCTTTAGTGTACGTATTTATCCACCAATCAGTAAGCGTTTGTTTTTCAATGTAGTTTCGTAAGTATGCAATTTTGGATGTTTTAATTGACGATATCTAATTAACAGTTAGTTGGTCGGGAAAACGGATTGCACCGTTGAATTCCTCGCAAAAAATACAACAAATTTAAAAAAAAAAAAAAAAAAAAAAAATGATAGGTTAGATTCCGAAGCGTCACCCAACTATTAATCGTAGCAAAAAAATGATCGCATGAAAGTTGTAGGAAATTTAGTGTACAATAAGATTACATTGAGCCATTTTTACTCAACGATCAAACCTTGAGGATGTAAATCAAATTCAAAAGCTCATATTTTGATCTTCAATTAACCATATATAAAAAGTTTAACTTTTCTAGTCGATTTGGTGAGAAGATATGAAACTATTTTTTCAGCACAATTTGGTCACCTACGTATCGAAAAAAAAACTCGTAAAAAATAATTCCATCAAACATTTTGAAATTCATCAACCATGTAAACTAACAGTAAAACCGTCGTTTAACAGCAATTACGCTTTTATAAAACAAATAAGAAAAATAAGCTTTTAAAGATACGTTTATTGGTATCACTCCAAATCAACATAGTTTTCAATAAATTACCAATAAACACGAACTGAAAGAATCATTGATATCTAATCATCGAGTAGATATTGTATTCTATGTATTATTTGCGTTTTAATTAAAATTATTTCGCATACTCCATAAACTTGTACATACTCAATCATCATTCAAAATTTCGACCAAGGAGTGAAAAAATTTTCCATTACCTATATGCGCAATATATTGCCTCGGAAATCAATATTTCCATTATTATCTTAATTTCTTTTTTCTTGGGATTATGAAGTAAGTACCTATGTAATAAGTAACAATCAAAAAAAGTGTTTCATATTTATTTGCTCAATTTTTTAAAGAAATACTGTATTGAATACTTCAAAATAACACCAATACGTATATGAATCAACTGTTGTAAACATTCCCTTATCTAACATCTATCGGAAATCGTCTCATAGAAACAAAACACTCGATACTATTACAAGTAAATATGTCAAGTTGGATAATTTTCATTAAAGGAAAATGAATTTTAAACGCGTGGTGAACAAGATTTGCAATATTTGGTGCAAAAACTTCTACCAATTGAGACAAATTTAATCGTTTGATTTTTTATCCTTCATGAATGAGTTCGAGAGGCTTGGAATTTCTCATTTGAAAAGTCAGGTACTTATTTATTACATCTGCGAATTCGTCGGTAAGTGGTCAGTTTTCAATTATTAATTCATCTAATAAAATTTATCTATAGATGAAAATTTATTCGTAATTTAATGAACATTTCATTCTTTTCTGGGTCTCAACCTACTTCATGTGGGTCAAACTGGAAAACATTTTTCCAGTTCTAGGAAAGACTAACAAAGTGATGGATGAAAAATGAACAAACAGAAGCCCTAAGTCGAAATACCTTATGTCCCCAGTCGGAAATATGATCAATAAGAAGTACGGGTAGGGTAGGCAGAATTTCTTTTTTTTTTTAGAAATTAAATGGTCTGAGGTTACAATAAATGATAATTACTTCAAAAGGACACGAAAAAATTTCACCATTTTTAGAGCGTTAAAATGAAAAGAGTTCAAAAAAAGGAATTTTCAGAGAATTTTTCATGTTAAAAAGCCATATTTTGATTTAAAAAAAATATATTTATTATTGAAAAAATTAAAAATATAAATAAAATAATTATTTTAATAAAAATTTCATAAATAAAAATCACTATTAATAAATATTAATAATATAAATTAAAAAAAAAAATTTAAAGAATCAAATGAATAAAACAATCTAAAATTATATAAAAATAAATGAATTTTATAACTAAAAATATAAAAAAATATAAATATAAAACTTAAATTTATAAAATTTTTATAAAAAAAATAAATAAAAAAGAATCCGTACTCAAATTTCCGTTTCGGTTTCGGTTTTCGGTTCCGTTTCCGGTTCCGGTTCCGTTTCCGGTTCTGTTCTGTTCTGTTCACCATAATCTTCATTCTTTTACATTTTATGAAAATTTCTTTTAGAAAAAATTCTAAATCTCATATTTTTGACAATTTTTCAGGGTATGGTATGTAGGTAGTGGGATTTTTGGGCACCCTTTAGACATTCCTCAAATGATGACGATACTGACTTTGCTAATATTCCAACCATACGACATAATTTAACAACAAGCTCTTCACCAGCAGGGTATATACAATAAAAGGCTTTTTACTATATTTTTCAGTAGTTGGTCAAGTACTAGCTCATAGTCAAAGTTTATTGATGAGGGGCATCGAGTTATGCAATATGATCCCCATTAATCTAGAACATTAGAACAATAGTCGCGTATAGTACCGAACCGCTTGGTTTATAGCGCGCTGCAACAGTTTTTATTTTTTTTGACAATGTTGCCCCACTCCAAAAATTCTGAAATTTTTATGATATGTTTGGTGGTAAAAGATACATTTTATGTAATTTTTTCATAATTGCACCTCAAAAACTTGCTATAGAAATGGAGGTTTCAAATTTTAAAAATTGAATAACTCTTTTAAAATTGATCGAAAAAAATTGAAAAAATTCCTGAAAAAGCCTTTTGTTGTCAAGACACTATAAATAAAATTTCAACTTTCTACCTTTATAATAAGGCGAGAAAAAAAATTAATCAAAAAACTTGTTTTTGCCTATATCTCCGAAAATAGGCGCAACTGGAGCCTGAAATTTTGGTCAAATTTTTTTTTTGATGTGGCCCACCTTTTGCCTTAAAAACCGTTCGGAAAGCTCTCGGGGGCATTTTCGACTATCTTATCCCATCATGCCCTTTAATAAAAAAAAATCCAGTTATTGTTGAGAACATTTTCAAAATCTAAAATTATATTTCAGAACCCTTCAAAACCCTCCTCTCCCCGATCGTTGACTGACCATAAAAAGAATCATATTACACAATTTTTGCCGCGTCGATACGAATAACAACTGATTGACAGAAAATAAATGAAATGTATAAAAATAGAAAAATTCATTTCCACCTTGAAAACACACTTTAAAAAAATCTAAAAATATCCACGAGTATAATAGCAAAAATCATTACGCATTTCGAGTACCTAAATACGCACAACAATCAGGTACCCAATAAATAACAAAAACGCCGACATTCCCATATCAAATCGATGCTCTCGGAGCAACTGTGCGTAGGCGTAAATCTGCATCATTAAGCATGCCAAATCGATACCTTCTTCTTTAGGAAACATGCGTTTACTTTTCCATAACTCGATATATCTATTTCGCACGTTTGCAATTTATTTTAATTAGTAATGAGTAAAAAACTATACGCGGAATTCGCATCGGTTGGAGTTTCACTCCGAGGAAAATCAATACAAGACTTAGAGAGAGAAAATTTCAAAACACGAGTACCACAACAATGAAATGATATTTTCATAAACATCAAGTGTCTGTTTTCGCGGTAAAATATGACGTATTTTATGTCGTATTCGCAGATGTGTTGGAGAATATATGAACCTAATTTTAAACTCATTTAAAATCGCTTAATTTACCGGTATTTATACCAAAATGACCGAGAACTTGATACAGTTTCAGGTGAACAACGCGCCTAAGATGGAGGTTAGTAAAAGCGCACAGCAAAAAAAAACGTCCAATACTAATCTTTATTTGGCGACTTGTGCAGGTAAGAACATAATATAAAATCATTTTCTTAGAGGTATTTTATTTTTATTAACGAGTAATTACGTAGAGTAGAGCTTCGAGTGAAATAATTTTTAGTTATCTCGAATACATAGACGCTATAAACGTAGTTTGGGAGATGTACAAAATAATACTTGATACTTTGACCGAGTAATGCAACAAGTCCAAAATCGATACTAGGTTTTTTGGAACCAGGAATTTGATACTTAGCTAAAATATTCGAGAATGTTATTCAATTCGACAAATTTAGTAAAAATTATATTTTTATTTTATTTTAAATCGTACAATAATTTGTAAGTAATTCATTTTGGAAATATTTATTGACATATTTTTACAGCCAATCTAGCAGCTTCCGCTGCCGGCTGCGCAATGACATGGACTTCGCCCACTCTACCCAAACTAAAAAAACCGAACGATCGAATCACTGTGACTGAAGATGAAGGAGCCTGGATTGGATCTCTTTTACCCCTAGGAGCGTGTTTCGGACCCCTACTCACAACTTTGATAGTTGACAGAATTGGTAAAAAGTGCTCGATATTGATATGCAATTTAATACTACTCGTTCACTGGACAATGATCGCTTGGTTCAATTCACTGGAAGTGATCTACTTGGCTAGGTTTATTTCGGGTGTTGCCGCAGGTGGCATTTTCAATTTAATACCAGTATACTTGGCTGAAATTTCATCGGTATAGTGCTTGATTTGCACGTCTTGGAGTAATACAAAAATATACGTATATTAATTTTTTATTAATTTTCAGCCTGAAACTAGAGGCGTAACGGGATCGGTGTTCATGCTCTTCATATGTATTGGCTTCTGTATAACCTACATCGTGGGACCTTATACGTCTTTTTTAACGCTTATACTGGTCAGCTCTACGGTTGCATTAATTACGATTTTGCTTTTCGTTTGGATACCAGAGTCTCCTTATTATTTGCTGAATAAACAAAAAAAGCAACAGGCATACGGTGCTTTACAGTGGCTCAGAGGATATGCGGATAAAAGCATTATACAGCAGGAACTGTCGCTTATACAGGTTTGTATTGATAAATGAACAATTTTTTATGCTGAATTTTTAATAAAAACTAAATAAAATCGAAAGCTATCTATATGTCTTACCTGTTCAAGAAAAGGTTGAAGAAGGGATTAAGTGGGGGAATCTTCAAAACTTTTCATTTTGGACAATATTTCTCAAAAGTGAGTAAAGAATGTTGACATAAACACCTGTACTTTGAGGGCGTAGGTGTATTCGTTAGATTTTTATTTCACTCAAAATGGAAATTCCCTTGAATTTTGAAGTGATTTTTTTGGTTCCATTATTACATTTTTACATACTCATGCGCCCATGTTGAAACTCATTAAATAAAAACAGCGACTGCGAAATTTTTTTTTAAAATTACAACAGCCAGATTAGTTGAGGAGATAGGGAAGATTCATGAAATTTTCTGGAGCAATTTCCCCTCCAAACACCGTATTTGGTCTAACCCCCTCCAAATTCACTTGAAAAGCTGAAATCAGAATAGGTTAAGTCACTTGTACTCATTTCATTATATGACATCACAATAAGAGAATTTGACCCTCACCACATTTTGATGTCAATAACCCTTCCTTCTCCCCACCAACATCATGCATAATAATATGGGTGAAAATGAATTTGGAATATACGTAGTATACTTCTTCTCCCCCAGAATCATAGCTCATTTCATCATATGAAATTTGCAATAAAAATTTTTCGATCTCTGAAGTATCCCCACCACATTTTCAGGTTGATAACTCCTCCTTCTCCCCTCCAATATTATGTGTGAAGGTGAATTTTGGATATAGTATAATTATTCTCCCTAATAATCATTTAATTTCATATTAATTACATTTTTACCAATTTGAGGCTCCTCAAGCTCTACTCAGATTTTGATAATCCACCATTTTGCATCCATTTTGATCCAAATTCGTAAGGTCATATTCTGGTCACCAACCAACTTCTCATACAGAGTTTGACTTTTGCAAATTGATTTGGTAAGGAGGTATGGAAAGTTCAAAATATTTCATGACTCAACACGTCCTCAAAAAACCGTTTTTTGCTCTAATTCCCTTCCAAATATATTGGTATCCGCGACTCACGTTTTCATATAGGATCAATAACAAAAATTTTGAGCTTTTTGCCTCTTTTCCAGCTCCCTCAAAAATTTGAGTGATACATCATTTTGAATTTTTTCGAAGGAACAAAGAAGTGTTTTTGTTGTATTTCTAAGAGTGTCTCACCAAATTTTGGGCGAATTTCATTGCTATACGCCCAAGCTACGTGTGGGGGATAAAAAACAAAATTTCCTCAAAAACCCGTTTTCTCCTATTACTTTCCTCAAAATGCACTTACGAAACTGAAATTTGGATATGTTAGTGTTCGTCGTTTACTCTTTCATATAAAATCAAAAACGAAAAATTTGAGGAATTCGCCCTTTCTCCAGCGCCCCTCAAAATCTGAGTAATTCACGATTTTGAGTTTTTTCAAAAAAATAAAAAAAGTAGTTTAGTTCTATTTCTAAGAAGAGTTTCTCATAAAGTTTTGAGCGAATTCCATAAATACCCGCCGGAACTACGCGTGGGGAAAAAATATATATACCACTAAGTATCACACTTGCCGAATAAGAACAAATGGTTTGAAACGCAGATTTGAAGACGCCCTCCCCGAACCCCTTCAAAAATCAGGTAAGCTGTCATAACTATCGTTTTTATTAAAAATTCAGCTAAAAATTTAGTTTTATTTAAAGAAAAAAAGGAAAAATTGAAAGCTCATCACCTGTTAGATACCTTGGTTTCTGATAATAGCTTATATTCGTAGTTGTGTTTTGCCAATAGTACCCATCAAAATGAGAACCCAGGTATTTTACCGATATAAGGCCTTATCTCATTTATAGGTCACTTGATGAACTGCAGTTTATACAAATTTTCCTGCCCGTTGGGCATACTTATTCATTAGTATGTGAAAGATCATTTATCACCTCTACATCTCTTGTGTACCTTTCAACTATTCTTACCATCGTTATCAACAAGAGAGATGTAAGGCTGCTCAAGCCTTTAACAAAATTTAATTAAATTGCTATTCTGAATAGAAAAAAAGAATTGAGAAAAGTAATTTTAGATGTCCACATAAAAACATTCTCTAACTTTGAGTAATTTTCACGCACACGTACTCAAACTACGAAATCAGGAAAATATACGTATAACATAAATTAATAATTATAAAGCATGAAAACATTGTACATTGGTAGCGCCATTTTAAGTTACAAATAAGATCACGTATTCTATTCTCCCCCAATCAGGTAGTCGTAATAGCTTATCATTTTGTTGAAAACTCTACTAAAAATCAATCTAGTAAAAGCTTCAATAATCTCTACTACTTTATCAATCACTCATCGTCACATTATTTGAAAATGAAACTAACCTTCAACTGTTTTACCAACACAGGAAATGCTAGATAAATCGCACCGCGAAAACCTCCAGTCCGGATCTTCGATACTACAGCTCTTTCGATCTAGCAACTTGAAATGCCTATATTACGCCTGCATGCTAATATTTTTCCAACAAATGGCCGGTTACAACGCCGTTATATTCTACAGTCAGTCCATATTCCAGCAATCGTCATCTACATTTTCACCGAGCGTCTCGACAATCATTTGTGGTTTAGTAATGTTATGCACAGGTTTCGCTGTACCATTTATTGGCAAAGTGTTTAGAATAAAACACATTTTGTATGGCTCAGCGTTTGGTTGCTTTTTCTGCTTGGTGAGTGACGTTTTTTACCTACATACTACATTGGACAACTCTATGAATATTTGAAAATTTTTAAACGTGAAGTTTTCATTTAAATTTCGTAGACTATATTGGGAATTTATTTCCATCTTCAAGAACGCGGTGAAGCTGGAACATCCTTCAGTTGGGTTCCCATCATATGTATCGTTGGTTACATAATATCACATTCCAGTGGTACAATTTTTTTTTATTTTCAATTCACATAATTCGTTACTTTAGTCTTTTTTTCCGAATAAATTTTGTTTTTTATTCCAGGTCTTGGATCCTACAGCTGGGTTATTCTAGGTGAAATATTCCATCCAAATGTGAAAACATTGGCATCCGCGTTAACCACATCTTTTTGCTGGCTAGCATGCTTTTTTATTACCAGATTCTTCTCCACAATGGTCGACCATCTCGGATCCTCTGGCACATTCGCTTTATTCGCCGGTTTCTGTCTTCTGGCTCTTTTGTTTTTAGTTATTCAGTTACCAGATACTCAAGGCAAATCATTTCAGGAAATACAAGATATGATTGGTAGTAAAATATACATCATTGGTGACGAAATAAAATAACATTGTTATCGTCATAGAAGACTGAATTCATTTTAAGGTGTAAATTTAATCGATAAAAAGTTCCTTTGCTCTGAGTATTTATGAATTCTTCTCTTACTATTAGTTAAAGTTAGCTCTTATCAACAGTATTATATTTTTTATACAAGTATGTTTAATACAATTTCGATGCAGAGGAGAGGAAAGTTGTTTCCTATCGAATGTTCAGTATGGTAAAGATTTAACTTTTTTTGTAATTTTTCATTATTTGATTTAATCTTCAAGTTAAAACTCATATTCGTAGTATCTCTCGGTAGATTTAAGTGTAATGTTACACTTTATTATTTGATTTTTTTTTTTTCATTTAATGAATTATCTCAGGTTTTAAATTATAATAATTAATTGATGTACATTATCATCTTTGAACATTTTTACCAATTAACATATCATTAAGAAAATAAATAGGAATCAAATAAATAATATTTCTTATTTATAAATATATTTTATTTTTGAAATTTTCGTCTATCTCGTCGACATAGTCATTAAATTAGATACAATATTTTTATATTTTTTTAATTGTAATTTTTTTTAATAATAATTGAATTTTTACCTATCATGATTGAGGAAACAAAAACCTCAATATTGGAAAAAAAAAAATGAAAAAAATGGTAGATTTGTTTGCGCGTTCCAGTATTGTAGTATTGCTAGTTTTTCTTTTCTGGTTACTGCTTTGGAAGTTGAACAGATTACTTGAACGTGAGAACAGGTTTCTGGTTTTTCATTTTTTTTTTTTTTTTTTTAGAATATTAATTGAATCACCTATAAGGGAAGGGATATGATTTTAGCTGACAATCAAAAACAGTGTCAGCACGATGAGTGTTGATCATTTCCACCGTGGATTACTGACAGTAAAAGACTTATCCAGACCAAAAGGTTTCCGACAAATGAAAAGAATCACAACATGTTATTATTTTCAACTACCATATTAAATTTATTATAGTAGGAATTCTCGAGACTACGTCATGATTCCAAGTTTCCAACATCCCAAATAACGAGACGTGTGTCCCAAGACATAATTGCAAAAAAATATGTACACATCTTTTGCGCATAATTATCTCTGCTTTTTAAACGAGAATTGCTTCATCATTGATGACGCAAAGGGGAAATCAATTCAAAAGATAAAAGCACTTACTCTAACGATGGTGTCACAAGCCAAAATAGCTAAACCAATAATATGATATTTGAATTGTGCTTCAAATTGAATTTATTGTTTTTATCGAGGTTCCTATACTAAAATGTTACACGCAAAGTATGAAAGAAATATCATAATCTTAAAATAAAGGTACTTGTTGCTTCTTCACCTCATTCTCGAAAAATTTAATGAATGAAATCAGCAGAATAAATAATTTATTCTTCATAAATATTTCCTTATCTACCATTCCGGCAATATCGTCAGTTCTTTAACTCGGCACACAATACTCAAGACCACATAAATATATGTAAGCTAATACTTGTACAACCAAAATTAATTTTCAACGACGAGTAACATTCGGTATAAAAGTGCAGTATTACTAAGAAGCAAAAACCAAGCGGATATCATGGAATCCGACCGAAGAAATACCTCGAATATAAACCTTTACTTGGCCACTTTCGCAGGTAACAATACCTTCATCATTCAAATATTTGAACGGAACTTGCTAAAATTTGCTTTATTCTGAAATTCATAGATAAAATAATACTTATTGTAACGGTAGGTAAATACCGATCTTTCGTTCGTTGTGATGTACGGGCGGGATCTCGGCTCCGATACCTATGGAAAGTTTCAAACTCTTTAAACATGTTATATCTGGATCGAATAGGTATCGGAGCCCAGATCTCATCGATATGCAGCTCATATATCACAACGAATTCAGGAGGGCAACGGAACACTTGATGTGTTTGTAGATAATTTACCGTTTTTCTTTCACATCTACAACGGTTTTTCTTTTGTGTTTTTACGTTATTTTGATTTTCTTTTTTCGTTTGGGTTACTTGCACCCTAATTTTTAAGTTTTTTTGTCCTTTGGCTCTTGCCGGGGAAGTCATTTTTATCTCTCTATATATTAAAATCAAAATGAAATCGGTTTTGAGATGCGCGCGCATCCTTGTTTTGAATAGCGGTATACAAAGAAAAGAAGGTTGTAAATTTTAATAAAAGCCTTGTACATGCACAAGGGTAAGTCATAAAATTGTTTTGAGTAGCAGGTATAAAATGTATAAAGGATAGCAGCTATACAAAAGGAAAAAAAGGTAATAAATTTCAATGAAAGCCTTTGTACATAGGCAAAAGTAAGGGTAAAGTTGTAAAATTGTTTAAAATGGCAGGTATACAAAGGTATAAAGGGGCGAGCCCATCCTGAAAGGAATAACTCTTGGTGAGGGTAACAAATAAGAATAAATTAAGTTGTGCAGTTAGGAATGTCGCAGTACTTGTCTGATTAATAACTTTTTTTTCTTCATTTAATTTTTATTGCGAGCCCCGAAGGGGCGAGGAGGCACTAGTATATAATTATTTTCGAGTTAGTGCATCCTGTTGCACTTCGTCTTATATATACTGATACGTTCGGGTGAGTCGTAATTTATAAATTAAGAAAATTTAGCCTTATCTTCTTAATATTTTATTAATTAGCATGCATGCTTACTTTTTAGTTTTTTTTATGGGGGAGAAACGCGGAGCATGAAACCGTAATAAATTCATTCAGATTAAAGCAACGCGTTTTTTGTCAATTACCTGTCTTCTTCGTTCGGGCGACCAGCGAAGAACACAACGATTCACGTTTATTTTAAGGATTATTATATTAATTGTTAACATAACTACGATTTGCCGATAGCTGAGTTAATCGGGAAATTTTGACACGAAATTCGTGTTACATTACGATTCCTATTTTTACAGTAAATTTGGCGGCTACTTCGGCGGGTTGCGCTATAACATGGACTTCACCGACACTACCTAAATTATACGAGCCGAACGATAAACTGACAATCACCGTAGAACAAGGAGCTTGGATCGGATCGTTGTTATCTTTAGGAGCTGCCTTTGGTCCCTTAGTAGCGACCTTAATAGTCGATAGATTTGGTAGAAAATGTTCGATAATTCTATGCACTTTCCTCTTCTTCATACATTGGACGATGATCTTCTCGTTTGATTCGCTAGAGGCGATTTACTTGGCTAGATTTATCGCTGGTATGGCTTTAGGAGGAGTTTTCAGTACGATACCTGCATACGTTGCTGAAATCGCGACAGCAAGTGTTTTTATTTCTTACCTGTTACGACTAATTACGACTTATTGATGAAAGTTCTTTTCAACAGCTGGAAACTAGAGGAGTGATGGGATCGGTGTTTACATTTTTTGTATCTGCTGGATGTTGCCTAAGCTACATTATTGGACCATACACATCGATCTTCACGACTATAGTTGTATGCGCGACGATACCCTTAATTTCTATTTTACTCTCCATTTGGGTACCGAAGTCACCGTATTATTTGATAGGTAAAGGACGAAGAGATCAGGCATACAAAGCTTTACAATGGCTGAGACGATGTGCTGATGAAGAAACAATAGAGAAGGAATTATCCCTTATTCAGGTTCGTTTTGAATGTTGCTTTATTTGATTATTTCTTTATCAACATTACGTTAAAAATATTGATTACCTAATTTTTTCCTTCGAAATAAGTACTCATCGTACGTTTTATCGCGACTATATAGAATTTAACTCGATTATTATTACTGGCACTTAAGAATTACATTGTAATATACTTACAATCTTATATAATACGTTCAACATTAAGTTCCAACGACAAAAAACTTTCCTCATTGGCAAATTATTATTTTTCTAATAAGATCATTTTTACATTCTAGTCAGGATTTAGGAATTTTTAAGATAGACTGCCGCTGATTCATTTTTAAAAAACAAAACAAAACAAAAATTTGTCGCACTTGGTGGTCACGACTATACTATTTAGATTTAGTTTATTTCCTTGAAGTGCTGAGTCGAGCAATGGCCCGAGTCGGCAATACTGATGCGTGCCTGAGATGGCGATGATGCGAGTGAATACCCGTACCATAGCTGATTCGAATCCGTACCGGCTAGACTTCACCGAGTCGATTTAATCTCCCTAGTTAATTTAATGCTGAGTCGAAATACTCGACCTGGCTAATTTTAGTGCAGACTACTGAGTCGATATTATCGACCTAGTGACTGATTCGAATTTCTCGAACTGGCGATGACTCTTTCTATTATGATAATGATGAAAATAAAATCAACTTCGTGTTAATTCGTTTTATTCTTGAAGTGAGAACAACAAGTACCAATTGAACTGATCAACTGACTAATGCATGAGAATTAGCTTATATTTATATAAAGTGTAAATTTGAACAACCTATCGGTGTACTAGTGTGCCCTAGCCAATCAGGGCAGAGCAGCTAACGTTGTGTTTAGAACGAGGTAAATTCAAATAGGAGAAATTATCACGCCTTTCCCACTACGGGATTGGATGCTCCACTAATACGCCGACTTGGAAGTGTGTTTACTATATGGTATTACAACTTTTATTCGACATTTCGACTATCGATTATTCAATTAACGAATAGTATATTTTAATTTAAAAAAAAAAAACGAATGTAGATGGCACTGGCAGTGTATGCCTACAGATTTATGAAATTATCATAAAAAATAATACAAAAAAATTATTTTATTAATTTAAATAATAAAAAATCATTACCATAGAAATATATTATTTTAATAAAAAAAAATTAAACTTTTTGTTCAAAATACATTTTAGTGAGTTGTTCAGGGGTATGAATTAAGGTTTTTGTGCATATCTTCGCATGTCATTTGTCGCAGGAGAATAAAATAGATTTCAATTGGTTTTACCCTGTTGCAAAAAACTTCAGTTTTCAACTTTGGAAAATTTAAAACCGAACTTTTAATGTAAAAAACTTATTTTCATAACTTGAAATGTTATTTGGATAAAACTTGAAAATTTAAAAATATATACTATTAAATACCTATTTCACCCACTTTTTTCGCGCAGTATTTCTAAAATTTTTTGATGTTCATGCTAGAAGGTTACACGGTGTCTTACTGATCTTAGTACTCCATTAAATCAGAAAGTACTTTTATTCGAAATTTAATTTAAACTTCTCGACTTTAAATGTAGAAATTATTTGGTATTGAAATATTAAACCGATTTTCACTAAATTTTTCTAATGTATTCTTCAGTTTAAAAAAAAAAGTTGTTTTTAATAGAGCT
>VFXL01000471.1:0-20611 GCA_009761765.1 Phenacoccus solenopsis | reverse complement strand
AAATACATCTATTCTATTAAAATTCATTATGAACACGAATCGTTCACGAACGATTCATTTGAAAGTCTTGATATTGTTTGACTCTTACATCAAACATGAGTTTGTTTTGAATGACTCGTGTTCGATGTGATTTTCAAATGAATATCAACCTTTTCCAAATGAATCGTTCGCGAATTTGTGTTTAGTGTCATTATCGAACAGATGTAAATACTTCATATGCAGTACTTTCATGTTTCAAAAATTCAATTACGATTGATATTCCTTCACAAACTCGAGTCTTGCGAACGATTCATTTTCAGAAATGCGTACATCTGAAGCGAATTTCAAGAGAATGAGATCGCAAAAAAGTTTTGGATGGATGAATGCATTCTGAAAATGTATCGTTCGCAAACGACTCGTTTGAACTATTATCAACATTGCATACGAGTAGTTGACGAACGACTAGCATTCAATACAATTCAAAAAATATCGTTATTGAATTTTTGAAGCATGTTAAGTACATAATGTGAAATGTTTAATATCTGTTCGATAAACACATTGAACACAAATCGTTCGCGAATGATTAATTTGAAAAATGTTGATATTTATTTGAAAACACATCGAACGCGATTCGTTCGAAATAACTCATATTTGATGAAAGAGTCAAACTACTGTCAACATCTTCCAAATGAATCGTTCGCGAACGATTTGTGTTGAGAATGAATTTTTTAAAGAATGGGCGCATTTCTGAAAATAAATCGTTCAATGTGATGTTCGAACAAATATCAACATTTCATATAATTTCTTCAACATGTTTCAAAAATTCAATAACATTTCAAAAAAAAAAATAAATAAATAAATGCCCTTGAAATAAATGAATGAGAATTTTTTAATTAAAAACTGAAGCCTAAATAAAATAATATAACAATGGCAGTAAGCTATAATAGCGATAATTTTTATTGGAAACTCGTCTAAAAAGGGGAGAAGTCGTCGATTCGAGTTCTAATTGCCGTACAAAATAACAACCCTTCCGGGTGAGTACGTGCGTGGAATAGCTTACGAGTGGATACGGGTTCGCGTAGGCTATTGGTAGATCAAAGCGCGTTATTTAATATAAGGCGAAGAAGTAAAAAGGTCAATATTAGACCAAAGCTTTACGTAGCGGTCAAGACGAACCGTATGTAAAAACGATTTTACGTGATCCGCGTTCCACTCTACACAGGCTTGATCTATTCGAGTGCGTGGTCGACCCTCGCCAACTGTATGGGTAAAGGGCCATCGACGTCGCGTATACCATTTAAGGATGGGAACTTGGAACTCGAGCGAAAAGGAAATTACGCTTCGATTTTATGGCATCGAGAAAGCGCGTCGTTCGACTGGAATGGAAAAAGGCGACCGCTCGTGTCTGCGGGACGACCCCGACGCAGCGTTTCAATTTCCTATACCGGCGTAGAATTTGCGGAATATTTCGCTATCAGCCGAGCCTCTAATTTGTCGATAATGAAGTTGGGAAATTGCTGCGTAAATTTAATTACAACGGAAGCTCGTTCCGTTTTTAGCGCGGCTAGAGTTTCGTTTCATGTTGATGCGGAGTCGGTTGGATTTGGCGCGTTGATTGATCGACTAGAAATGTGCACTTTGCCGGTCTCGTTTATGTTGCAAATAAAACGATAGATTGATTATGGTTTAGAAATGCCTATTTTCCGGGTTCAAAGGTTCTTCGTCGTTGCTCTCGTACGCGTATGCGGTTTCAAGGGGACCTCCCGCAGCGAACGACCACTCTCGACGAACATTTCCATCTACTAATGCGCTCGTCGAAGAGTTTAAAAAGCACCTGTCACCTGTCGCTGAACGATTTGCGCGAAAAATTCGTTATAAATAACGTTTCATAATAAAACTTCGAGACAGACGGAAGCGAACGTGGAACAATATGGCATTTATTGACGACGATGCGGGAGTAGCGCGCGAAATGAGAATTCGATATCGAGAGCGGTGACGACGACCGAAGAATGCAAGAAATACGCGTCTGTATAAAAGTTTGGTAAACTTTTCACGGCTGACTTGGTTGATTAAACGCCCAAAATGGTATTCGCGTTTTGTTCGCAAGTTTCTCGGGAGGTTTTTTACGCGCCGGAATTTTTCTCGCGAATAATTTAAAGGTGCTTTAAAAGCGGTAACCGTGTACACCGAAGTTGGCCACGAGTTGTGAATTATAGCCTTCCGTACTCCGCAGACTGTATAATGTGGAAAGCATCGCAAATGTGCGCGACTAAATGGACGTGTTTTTAGTTCGAAGATCGGAAATGAGAAACGCGAAGTAGCCTTACAGTCTCTTTTTATTCCAAAAAAAAAAAAGAGGTAAGCAGCCATGCCGCATTACTCGAGCTGAGTTTTTAACTGGAGCTTGTTTTGATTTACTAATAACCTTGCTTAACCATTCATGATTACAGGCCACACCCAATACCAAGTCTGAAAACCCCTACCCTATCCTTTCCAAAAACACTTAAGAAGTTCAATTTGGCACAAATGTAGTATTTCTTGCCATGAAATAATCATGCGAACACATATTTCTCAAATTATAACTATTTGAGGGTCCTCAAATTATCTTCAAATTTTGTAAATCCGCCATTTTGGATCCATTTTGACTCAAATTTAAGTGGTTATATTCTGGTCACAAACTAATCCTACACACAAAGTTTGACCATTCTAGGCCGATTTGGTGATGAGATATGGAAGATTCATGAAATTTCCTGCAGCAATTTCCCCTCCAAAAGCCGTTTTTTGCTCTAACTCCCCTCCAAAATCACTGAGGAAGCTAAAATCAAAATACGTTTGTCACTTGGGCTCATTTTATCATATGACACAGCAATAAAAAATTTTCGACCCCTCCTGTACCCCACCACTATTTTAGGTTGATAACCCCGCCTTCCCCCTCCAACATCATGTATGGAAGTGAATTCGGGATATAGTATACAACTTATCCCCAATAACCATATGAATTCATATTAATTACATTTTTACCAACTTGAGGCTCCTCAAGCTCTACTCAAAATTTTGATAATCCGCCATTTTGAATCCATTTTGATCCAAATTCAAGAGGTCATATTGTGGTCACCAACTAACCTCACACACAAAATTTGACCTCTTTAACTTGATTTGGTGGGGAGATATGGAAGATTCAAGAAATTTCATGACTCAAAACTTCCTCAAAAAGCCGTTTTTTGATCTAACTCCTCTCAATATGCACTTAGAAGCTGAAATTTGGATATGTTAGTATCCGTGACTCACTCTTTCATATGAAATCAAAAACGAAAAATTTGAGCTATTTGCCCCTTCTCCAGCCCCCTCAAAATTTGAGTGATCCGCCATTTTGAAATTTATCGAAAAAACAAAAAAACTATTTTTGCGTATTTGCAAGAAGAGTTCCTCACCGAATTTTGAGCGAATTTTATCCACACCCGCCTGCGCAAGGTGAGTGACACAAAAAACGCAATTTCCTCAAAAACAGGTTTTTGCTAACTCTCCTCAAAATGCACTTAGGAAGCTGAAATTTAAATATGTTGGTGTCCGTGACTCACTCTTTCATATGAGATCAAAAACGAAAAATTTGAGCTATTTGCCTCTTCTCCAGCCCCCCTCAAAATTTGAATGATCCGCCGAAAAAACAAAAAAAGCACTTCTGCGCATTTTCAAGAAGAGTTCCTCACCAAATTTTGAGCGAATTTTATGAATACTCGCCGGCGCTACGCGTGGGGAAAAAAAAAAATATATATATATATACCAAAAAGTTGGACATTTGCCAGATGATTACAAATGGTCTGAAACGCAAAGATTTGAAGACCCCATCCTCCCCCGACCTTCCTTTCCCAAATCAGGTAGGCTGTAATAGCTATCGTTTTGTTGAAAACTCCGCTGAAAAGGAGAAAAAATGGAAAAATAATATCATAGGAATGAGGACGATATTCGAACGAAAACTTACCATTTTGAATTTAAATAGCGACGATGGAACGAAGAATTAAGACTTCTGTTCCAAAATTGCGATAATAAACTCTGCGATGCATGGATCGGCGGAGAGCCCTTTCAGCAGATGAGTGGTTGCTCCACAAAATTTACAAAAATAGCCACTTGCCCCTCCAAATACAAAAACATACTTTTTTAGTTGGAAAAATGTTGCACTTTGAAATTAAATATAGTGCCCACCATGAAACTTCATTCTAGATCAACTATGTTGCCATATTTCCTGAAAAACATATCAGCTGATCATGCATTCGAATGAATTAGCACTTCCAACATCAATTTCATGAAAAAATATATCACCCCTAACTTCTCATAATCTTACGTGTTGCTGCTAAATCTGGCAACACAGCGTTTACCACACTATAATATTACATCAACTTGAAAATCATGTCTTTCATTTGACTATATAATGTGGATCGAGCTACCTATGTTGAAAGAGCGGTCCGACATTAAACCAGTGAGGTAGTTCTATTAACATGAGCAAACTGCATAAACAACTTCTCTCACCCTTATGCTATGTAAAACACTGCTATCAAACTATTCGCGCATGCGCACTATGCTGAATTTTTCCCCAGTAATGTTGAGCCAGTTCGTACAGCAGCTAATTGAGAATAGGTCGAAGTATCGTTTCATAAATGTTAAAGAGGTTGGCAGTGGGGTGGGCCGAATTTTTTTTCAAGCAGTGGATGAGTAAAGTTGCAATAGTTGTGGAACGATGTCAAAAAGATATCATGAAAATTTCAATTCTCCAACAAAATTTTTAGACTCCTCCTCCCCCCCCCCTCTGAATGAAATAAATGTCTTAAAATTTTCGAAATGTTAAAAAAAAAACGAATTTTGGGCAATTAAGAAATTTTTCACAATCTAAAGTCATATTTTGCCATTTGAAGATTGAAAAAAATTTAGGCGTCAAATTTTAAGCGGAACGCTTCATAAAAACGACAGCTATTAAAGCCTACGTAATATAGGAAGAGGGTCGAGAAGGGTGTGCTCTTCAAATCTTCGCGTTTCAGATCATTTGTTAGCATCTGGCAAATGGCCAACTTTTTAGCATACATATTTTTCTCCCGCAAAAATCACCCGAAGTGTCATGAGAGACTTTTTTGCAAATGTCTAAGATATGCTTTTTGTTTTTTTTTTTCGATATACCTTGATATGACGAATTCCTCAAATTTTGAGGGAAGCTGAGGGAGTGGCAACAAAATCAAAATTTCTTGTTTTTGATCTCATATGAAAGAGTGAGTTACGGACACTAACATATCTAAATTGTAGCCTACTAAGTGCATTTAGAGGGGAGTTAGAGCAAAAAATAGCTTTTTGAGAAAGTTTTAAGTCATGAGATTTCTTGCAACTTCTACATCTCCTCACCAAATCGACTTAAAGAGGTCAAACTTTGTGTGTGGGGTTAGTTGGTGACCGGAATATGAGCGTTTGAAATTTGGGTCGAAATGGATCCAAAATGGCGGATTATCAAAATTTGAGTGAAGCTTGAGGAGCCTCAAATTACTAAAAATGCAACTTATATGAAGTTATATGATTAGTGGAGACGAGAATTATACTGCATCTCAGATCCACCTTCACAGATGATATTGGCGGGGGGAAGAAGGGGTAATCGACTTCAAAATGTGGTGCGGGTACGTGAAACGTCGAAAATTTTTTATTTTGGTGTCACGTGATAAAATGTGTCCAAGTGACTAACCTATTCTCATTTTAGCTTCCCGTGTGAATTTGGAGGGGAGTTAGAACAAAAAAAGGCTTCTGGAGGGGAAGTTGGCACAAAAAATTCCTTGAAGCTTCCATATCTCCTCATCAAATCGATCTGGAAGGTCAAACTTTGTATATAAGATAAATTGATGACCAGAGTATGACCTCTTATATTTGGTTCAAAATGGATCCAAAATGGTGGATCGTAAAAATTAGCGAATAATTTGAGGGCCTCAAGTAGTTATACGTAATTTGAAAAATATATGTTCATACGATTATTGCATGGCAAGATTCAACTTCTTAAGTGATTTTGGAAGGGTTGATGTAGGGTTTTAAAACTTTGTACTGGTTATAGCCTCTATATATGAAGGGGTTAGCAGCGTTATTTTGCAAACCTGAACGGGCCCTAATTGAAAACTCAGCTCTAGTAATGCTGCATAGCTGCTTACATTTTCAAATGTGAATTTAAATCTACGTTGATTTAACATTTTTTTCTGAAAGCAACAATTTTAATCATTTTCAAGAATGAACGACAAATGGGTAATTTCTGAATGTCGATTCAAATATGTTTGATTTTTGATTATATTGAAAAATAGACCCGAAGTGACGAAAACGGTTTACACGATATGTGCTTACGATTGCTTTTGATTTTGGTCACTTAAATTGGGTAAGGAAAATGAAAATTAAGTATACAGCTGTTTGACTGGTGTAAAGGAAACATCCGAAATATAGATTTTCTGTTCATCAGCTCCACAGAATTCACAAAATATGAAGGGAAACTTCATGAAAGATTCAAGAAATGGGTTTCGATTCCGGTATACCATTCCTTCACATTTTCATATCTTTGAATAAAACACGAAATTAACTGTAACAGTGAATATTATAGTTTACAGTCATTTCCATTCGATATTGAGCCGAAATTTATACCTTCTGAATTTCACAGTTGGCAATGATTATACTCGTATTAAACTATTATGAAGGTTTTTCATTATTATATACATTTTTTTCGATAAGAAAAAAGTGGTATAATTTCCCCACCATGTAATAGTTTTTGAATATTTTGTTGTTCAACTTTTGTTCGAAAATCTATATAGCTGTATTGTTATTCAAATATTCGGTAGAATTTCCTACTTTCAATCAAGCGCAAAGTAAACGTATAAAATTTTCATGAACTTTGCAAACTTTACCCGCAGTTCGCCTAACAAATTATTTTAGGTATCCCTGACAGTAGTGACAGGTGAAAATCTACTCGCTAAGTACGCTGAAGTGCGATCTCGACGAGTTAACGTAAAAAAACCACGATCTTCAACGAAAATAGACGATAACGACGGCGTTAAACTTTCAGTGGGTATTTTGAGAACCCTTGAGAGACCGTTTTACTCGTTACTCGTCGTTTTGATGAAGAGGACGAAATTTTCCATCGTTTGAAGTATTTTTTTATTTATTATTGTTTATGTTTGTTTTGAAAGAAAAATAAATGAAAATATGGTGAATTTTTGGTTCGTTTTAGAACCAAGGTTAATACACCTTACGTGTTGCCTAGCCAATTGAATCAAGTCTGTTTCCTTGTCTTTGAGGCTATAAAGCACAACAACAGTACATTCGAAGTTTTTATTTACGAATCCTAACGAGGAAAATTTTCGGTGCGCTGAAAAGTTGTTGATTACTTCCATGTTACGAGTATAGGAGCTTTAAATTAGAATAATACGTATTACTGGGTCATCTTCAGTGCGTATTGAAGGGCATAGGTGGATAAATATTATAAATTTCCTTTGGAGAGGTTTCGGGCTAATACTTGGATGGTAAATGGGTGCTATCAAGAAGTATCTTTGACCAAAATTTTGGACCCCAACTTCTCCTATTTTTGAAAGGGAGCACTTTGAGTGTAAAATTAGTTGAAATTTTTCTTGCAAAAGCAAATCGATCGATTTGAACAATCTCTCGCTATGTTGTACATCGATACACGAGGTATCGCAGAAAAAATCAACACCCCCTTTTCCCCCTGCTTTTTCCTCCAAAATGAGCTTTTACAACTTTATTGAATTTTTCTAACGATTATGGTCAGGCAAATAAATTAAAAAGGATTTTTGAATGTATTTTCTTCTTCTAAAATACATTGTTTTTTTTGAAAATTTTCGCTCTAGTACTCCATGGTCAAAATTCGCAAGGACTGAAATGAGGTCCAAATACCGGTATTTTTGAAAAAATCAGCTATTGATGATACACTTTCTGTATTCTGCATATTTGGTACTTGAATTAATAGGAAATCATGTCCAAGAAGCATAAAGCTCCTCAATCCCTTGTTTGGACCAGTAGTACCCCTCTCCCTCTCATTTTGGGAATTCAGGTAAGTCGATGACATTGGTGTCACTCCTCTCAAATGAGATACTTATAGAGGTCAAGTTGTGGATCTAACTCCGTATCCATGTACAAGAGGTTCGATTTATGCGAAAACGACCCTAATATCACCGATCTACCTGAATTCGCAAGATGAGGGGGTACCATTGTGGTTCAGAGTTGGTTTTCTGGAATTTTTTGTTTTAGATTTGATTTTTTATTAGGTCAACGAGTAAATATGCCAAATACTGAAACAATAGTATCGATAGGTGATTTTTAGAAAAATATCTCTCTTTAGCCCTCCATTTAAGTTTTTGCGAATTTTGAGCATAGAACACTAGAGCTAAAATTAAAAAAAAAAAAATGTTATTCAGACAAGCGTTGTGGTGGGAGTGGCTTGTACTGTCTGTCCAATATAGCTTGAGACCTTTTGACAGCGCAAAGTTAGACAAAAAGCGCGACAATTTTCACGATTTCATTACTACCCAAAATGTGTTCAAATTGAGGATGCTGATCGAATCGTCGAAATAGTAAAGCACAAAAAAATTTTGTGAATGTGTTTCCTGCTAACTTCGATGAGCTACTAGGTAATAACATATTTACCTACTTTGTAATACAATCCACATTTTGAGTAACCATGTATGAATTGTTGCCTAACTTTGCACTGTCAAAAAGTCTCAAGTTATATTGGACAGACAGTACTATTATTTCAGTACCGTGTCATTTGCACTCAGCCAAATATCCAGATATTATAGTTAACGTCCGTGCGTAATCTGTAGATGTGAAATAAAAAAAAAAAATACACAAAAAAAATATTTCAAGAATTTCCCTCTCAAAATGGTTTTTTACAACTTCATTTAATTTCTTTAATGATAATCATGATTCGACACAAAAATGAAAGTGGTTTTATTCATTCTTATTGCCAAATCCTCAATCAGAAGTTTGCCACAATAGTGGAAAAGTAACTCGCCTTCATTTCCAATGTTCATTTTCTATTTTTTTTTTCATTTTTTTTTCTTGTTTAGTCCTTACTGATTTTGCGATATTGTAATACATAATAATTATTAGTATTAGGAGCAACTTTGTAGTCCCCTATCTCCTCCCCTAATGGGTATACGAAAAAAATTATAAGAATCTTTCTTATAGAGAATTTAATGAGAAACATTTTATTACTATACTACTTTTTCTCTAAAACGCGTTGTTCGCAAAAAAAATGCAAAAAAGTGAATTTAGGAGGCGCTCTTGTTACACATTTCATTTTTTTTGACCAACTTCCACCCCCTTCGGGGGTTGAAAATATTATCATGTTGTACCTTAGAGTACGAGCTAATTATGGAAAAAAATTCAGCCATGTACCCCCTCAAAAAAAATTTTTACAATTTTTTGAAAATTTCAAAGCCTAAAAAATTCAAGAAAATATGAATCGAAAAATTTGAAAAAATTTCCACTGATGTACTTATATAATGCCTATCAATAGTGAAATTTTCAAAATTTTTCATCCATACCATCCAGAGTTAAAAAATATTGCATTTTCGACATATGGGAGTCGATTTCTCAAGATTAGGGTGAGGGTGGTGGTTCAAAAATTTTTTTGGGGAATTTTTTCATCGAGGGCAACATTTAGGACCACTTGTGACCGAATTTGGGTCAGAGGCCGTTTTCACTATCTTATCAGGAGAGACCCTTTACTATGCTTATACACGTATGCCCGTCGTCTCAAAAGATACACTTTTTGGTATGCCAGCGAACGAACTGATATAAGCTGGTTTGCTTATGTACACGTATAGTTGACGGCGACGGGTGGCAGCGGTTTCAACATAACCGCCGAATCGCTGTAGTATAAATTAGCTCTCGATATACACTTGCTGGGCACGAATTACTAAATGCGTTTCGAGAGGTTCGAGTGGCGGCCACGTTGACTGGTGGGTGGTGTTTTTTTTTTCGTTTGTTATTTCCGCCTCGCTCGAATAGCCATTTATCTATACTACATGTTTAGAGTGTACATTTTTCACTGTACGGCGTACGGCTGCGTAGCGTATTTTGGTCGATATTCAAAACGGTAAATAAAATCGCATTGGCGGAGGCGTTTTAATTTGGTCGAAAGCGAGGTGATTCCCGAAAAAGCGATAAGGAAAGCGGAAAGGTTGCGCCGTCTGGTGAGTGATGGGTGCAAGCTGGTGTGGAATTTGGACGAGTAAACTCATCATCGGCTCGTTCTATCGTGTATACGAATGTTACGAGCTTACGACTTACGAGTGTAAACAATGATGCCATCGATATGGACGTATCGAAACGAGCAGTAGAAAGGATGGTAATTTTTATTCATTACAGATAGGCTGCTGTGTTGAGGAGATCGTTTATATGCCAAAGACCTCCGAAGAATAATCTCTACTATCGATTTTTACTGCTAATCGTCGCTCGTTTGTTGTGTACGCACGCACGTAATTACACTCACGAATCGGTGTAGAACTAAGTGTTGAAGTTAATTTAGCAAATTAAATTACCATTTTTACTCTCGACGCGTCTATCAAAAACACGTACATCGTGTACGGTTGTATAGTTGTATACGCGTTAGCCGACACGAAAAGCTGTTTTTACTCTGGGTACTTTATTTTGCGCTAAATTAATTCGTATCGAAGCTGGGCGACGCCTCGATGGCCTTTGAATTCATATTTTTTTAGTCAGAGAGCAAAATGAAGTGCGTGTGTCCATTGGTGGTAAACAATTAAGGTAGCAGTTTATGTACTTGTAATAAAAACATTTGTTTACTTTTTTTGGCTTGGTCAGAAATTTCTCAAAAACTATTCAATTTAGCTAAACAAAATTTGTATGTTGTTCTTGGAACAGGTTTTTTGTGTAAGACTTTTGAAATATACGAGTATTTAATTACTTATTTATTGTCGCACAAGGTTGCATCCCTTATCCTTTTTTACCATCCCATTTGGTTTGTTAGAAAATAAATGTTGAAAAAAATTCAAAAAGTCTTACGTTGGCATTATACATATATTAGAAGTCTACTCGCAAAATTTCGTTGAAATACGCAATAAATTTGAAGGAAATTTGTACGCAAGTTTCGTTGGCTGAGTTTTTAATGGAATAGCTATTACAGCCAAGCTGATTTGGGAAGGAAGTGGACAGTGGAGTCTTCAGAATATTGCGTTTCAGATCATCGTGAAAAAAGCATTCCTTTGTTTTTTTCGATATTCTCCAAAATTGCGGATTACTGATTTTTGAAAGAGACTGAAGAGGGGGAGGGGTAGGATGGCTCAAAATCGTCGTTTCTGATCTCATATGAAAGGGTGAGTCACGGACACCTGCATATAAATATCTCAGTTTTATAGATGCATTTGGAGGGGAAGTTTTAAGTATTGAACTTTCTTGAATTTTTCATATCTCTTCATCGAAAATTTCCTGCTTTGGGGAGGAAGTGGGGTCTTCAAAACATTACGTTTCAGACCTTTGTGAAAAACATTTTTTTGTTTTTTCGATATTCTCCAAAATGGCGGATTACGATTTTTGAAAGAGACTGAAGAGGGGAAGGGGTAGGATGGCTCAAAATCGTCGTTTCTGATCTCATATGAAAGGGTGAGTCACGGACACCTGCATATAAATATCTCAGTTTTCTAGATGCATTTGGAGGGGTAGTTTTAAGTATTGAACTTTCTTGAATTTTTCATATCTCTTCATCGAAAATTTCCTGCTTTGGGGAGGAAGTGGGGTTTTCAAAACATTACGTTTCAGACCTTTGTGAAAAACATTTTTTTGTTTTTTCGATATACTTTAGAACAGCAGGTTGCTCAGTTGTTAAGAGGGGATGGAGAGGAGGGAGAATATCTTAGAATTGTATGAATGAATGAGTCCCGGACACCAGCATATAAAAATTTCAGTTTCCTAAGTATATTTGGAGGGTATGTTGTGAGTTATGAATTTTCTCGAATTTTTCATATCTCTTCGCCAAATCAATAAGCTTTGCATGTGGGGTTAGTTTGGCACCAGGATTTAATTCTTTGAATTATTGTCAAAATTAATCCAAAATAGCCCATTATCAAAAGTTGAGTAGAGCTCGAGTAGTCTCAAATTACTATGTAGCGTCGGCTTACCGCCGCGTATAATAAAATACACGAGACGTGATTTTTTCTACTAGTTGCGTTAATTTATTTTGTCGGGCTATTTTACACGTACGAAATTAATTTAAAAAAAAAAATCGACAAGGCACACGAAAAAAAAATGACTAGATAAAAATTATATATAGATGCGTAGGACGGGCTGGGGGGAGGGGTAACAAATAGCAAAATCAAATACAAAAAGGAAAAGCAACATATAATAAACAAACAATTCTGAGCCTAATTACGATACCGCGTTGGTGATTCAGCGATGACGTCCACTCAATGGTGATCCGGTGGTGTTGTTTTTCCACTGATTCTCCGTCGTCGCTGGTAGCTCTGGTTCGATGGGCGCGAAACTCCAGTAGCCACCGAGTCGCCCCACAATACGTCACATTTTTTATTGGATAAAAAAAAAGAAAAAGGTGAAAAGCTGACAATCCGTGCCACTTAGCACGATAACATATAATTATCTTATAACGAATTAAGAAAATAAAAACCACGTCAACGTATCTCTTTCGTTGCTGGTGCCGGACTGACTCTATCTTTACACCAAGTTCCCTGCCAGGACCAACGCTATCTTTGGAAATCCCCGTTTTTCTATCTTAGACAATCGAGGCTCTCTGTCGAATTCAGACACAATTAAAACATTCGCCTCGTCGAGACATGAAGGATAGGCACCATTGTTGTCATTTGAATTTTACTCGAATATTTATCTTTAATTTCCTTTGTATGAACCCCGTTAGATAGGTACCTATCCATCACGCTCAGTGTCTGAATTCTACAGAACTTTCCACTCTACAACTAAAAATGTAATTCACTATATCTCAAATTCATGTTCACTGATGTTGAAGTGGAAGAGGTGGGGCTGTGATCTTAAAATATGGTGAGAGTACACCAGAGGTAAAAAAAGCTTATTTTATTGTCGTATGACAAAATGGACCCAAATGACTAACCTGTTTTGATTTTAGATTCCCAAGTGAATTTCTAGGGGAATTGGAGCAAAAATTACTTTTACAAGGGAAAACGTCTATGTAGGGAATTTCACGAATCTTTCATATTTCCTCGTCAAATCTACCTAGAAAAGTCGAAGTTTGTGTGAAGGATTAGTTGATGAGTAGAATATGACATCTTGAAGTTGTCTCAAAATGCTTCAACAATGTGCGATCGTCAAAATTTGAGTAGGTGGAGGGGAAGCAAATAACTCAAAATTTTCATTTTTGATCTCAATCAACGTTTCCAAATTTCAGTTTCCTGTGTGCATTTGGAACGGAGAGCAAAAAAACAGCTTTTTAAGGAAGTTTTGAGTTACGAAATTTCTGGAATCCCCCATATCTCCTCACGAAATTAATGTAGAAAAGTCAAACTTTGTGTGTGGAGTTAGTTTGGCACCAAGATATGATTCCTTGAATTTGGGCCAAAATGAATCCACAATGACGGATTATCAAAATTTGAGTAAATCTCGAGTAACCTCAAATTAGTAATAATTTTATTAATACGAACTCGTATGATTATTGGGAATAAGAAGTATCGTATATCGCAAATTCACCTCCATACATGTTGTTGGAGGGGAAAAGGAGGGGTTACCGATAATGTGGTGGAGGTACAAAAGAGGTTGACATTTTTTTATTCCGATGTCATATGATAAAATAAGCCCATATGAGTGACATATTCTGATTTTATCTTCATAAGTGAATTTTGAAGGGGAGTTGTAGCAAACAACAGCTTTTTGAGGAAGTTTTGAGTAATGAAATATTTTTAATCACCCATATTTTCTCATTGGATGGCCTTGGAAAGGGCAAACTTTGTATGTGGGGTTACGTAGGGATCAGAATATGAGCTTTTAGGTTTGGGTTAAAATGTATCCGAAGTGACGAATCGTCACTATTTGAGGATTACGTAAGGAGCCTTTAACGAAAATTTGAAAAATGGTCCGTTATGATTTTTGTACAGGAAAAGTATCACATATTTCGTGAACTTTTTGGGAGGAGACTGAGTGAGATTTTCGAATAATTGCGGAGTCAAAGTTGAGTTGGATGTCGTAGTCTGGGCTAGAGGGAACAAAATTTTGGCGCTGAGGCAGCAATAATTTTCGGGCCTTTTTTTTTCATTTTTTTTTTTTTTTTTTTTTGTGTTTAAGGCGTTTTTAGCTGCCAGGGCTATTACGCCAAACTAGAGAATTTAGATTTCGGAGAACAAGAGAGTTCTTCGTAGGAAAATCAGAATTTTATCGATAATATCTGGGTCGTCTGGAATGTTGGGGCTAGATATATGAGATGATCGGCATTCCTGGAAGGCTACGCATTGGTATAATAGGTGGTTTATTCGAATGGTGTCGTTGAGGCAAAAATTAATTTTTGAATTCTACTGAAATTTGAAAAAAACAATTGGAATACTTTTTAAACGTACAGTTTTGATCACTGGACCTGTTGAAAAACCAGGCCTGCCGGCAGTTTGCCCCTTCTGCCCTTCGCTCTTGCTTACCCTGTTCGGAGTCTGGTTTAGAAAAATATTCGGGATTCGGAGTCAGATTTTTGGCTGATATCTGCTCAGTGTCCTTGAATTTTTTTAAATTTTCACCCTGTGGAATCATAAAAAGTACTTGAGATCCGAAGTCTATACGTGCAACCCTCTTAAACTAAGAAATATACTAAATGGCTAAAATGAGCCCCAAGGATTTTTTTTTGTTGAAAAAAACCAAGAACTTCTATGGAACCAATATGGCGTTTCTGAATACCTCCCTTTTTACTAGTGCTCTAGTCGAAGTGAAATTTTAGACATGACTTTTTAGTCAATGATCGTAGTTAAAGTCCATTTCAGACGTGATTTCTTAGTCAGGTTGGAGTCGGAGTCACATTTTTGGATGACTTCAGGGCCTTGAGAGTATAGTTTGGGCTTGATAATGGATGTGTCTTATGGGCTTGAAAAATTTATTTAACGATATTACTTCCAATGTAAACGAGCTTTGATTAAAAACTTAACTCCTGTAATTCTGCATGGCTGCTTATGTTTTTTTTTTTTTTTTGAGTCATGATTTGCACAAATCGTCCATTTTTACCTAGCTTGAATTTCGAAAAATAATCATTTTAATTTAGTCAAACAGTGTTTTTATTTGCTGAGTATAACCCTCTTCGGCTTTTCGAGCTGCTATAAATTTAAAAGCTATAATTATCTTGTATTAGCACTTTGGGGTTGAAAGAGAATATTAGAGTAAGCTTCTAGATTAGTAAAATATCTTTCTGGAGCTTTGGTTTTAACCTTTTCCAATACGAATTTCATGACCTTGCAAATTTAAGGGATGTGTTTTGATTATAGCTCTCAGGAAATCATTGATATGGAGCTCAGTGTATCTTGTATTAGGTTTTGGTTATCCCATCAAGATCATGGAACTTTTATTACGATTCGAGCATAACGCAATTTTTATTCATATTTTGTTCGGAGCTGAAGCCTGAATTCGAAGCTTCAAGTTTTAATTTTTTATGATTTGCAGCTATGCTAGGTGGAAGGGAAAAAAGCAGTGCTACCAAGGCGAGGGGCTAAAAAATACCAAAACGAGCGTTTAAAACTAAACACTCTTAAAAGGCGAAAATTTCGAATCCCGCCGCGAAACAACCACAATATCGTTCATCCTTGAGGTAATTACGCGACCACTAGGTCGAATCGGATTATTCGAAATTACACCCTTCAAGCGCGAAGGAAGAGGGGACCAATAAAAATAAACGAGACGTGATGCCCGAACGGCGGTGGTATCCGTGGACTACCGCAATCGCGAATAAAAATCCTCGGGTCGCGCGTGAAAATGACGAACTCGTCGAACGTCTTTGTGCGCGCGTTTTCACTCGTATATACGCGGTGGCACGCCGGCGAAAAAATTGCGCGGAAAAAAGGTCGAGCGAACGCAGCCACAGGAAGACGAAAGAATAAGACGGGCGAAGAGGCGAGAAAAAAAGAAAGAGAACCCATAATAAACACACTCGGAGTATTTTCGTTTAAAAGAGCTCGTTTAAGGCGAATGAGCTTTATGGGTTTTTATTCGGGCGAAGGGTGGTCGTGGAAGTGGCAAAAACACAATATAAGGCTTGTAAACGTTGCCTAGGTTGGCTCGCGACTCCGTATTAGGTTTCATAAGGTTCGCTTTCTCGCCGCCGATATCGCTGCGAACACTGTGTTCGCGTTTTGTTCGTATTACTCGTACAGTTCGAGAATTTATTAGACTTCTCATTTTTATTTATTTTCGCATTTTTTCCCCCCTTTTTTTTCTTATTTCACCCCCCTTTCGTTTCGTCGTCGTATTCTCTATTCTGCGAATCCTTTAACGAAGGCGAGTGGCGTGTGAGAGAAATGGCGAATGCGATATAGTTCGAAAAAATGTACATCAATTTTCGCCCCTTAGGAATGCGGCCGCCTTCGTTGCTTTATTACGAGCTCGTCTTAGCTCTCAGGTTTGCTAAGTCGCGAGTTTTTATCCTTTTTTCATCGAATTAGGCTACGCGAGCGGCTTTTATTCGTCGCCGCCCGCCTTATTATTTTGTAGCGAAACAATCGATATTTCATTAGGATTTTTTCGGCTCGTACCAACTTGGTCGCACGTGGTTGCGGTCGAGTTTTCGCGAGCGTTTTTATCGGCTTTCGTACGCCATCGAAGGCTCGCCATTCGAAGCGCATGGTGGGCAATTAAAAATTTTATTACCGGCGAGTTAACGATTTTTCCAGATTCTCGGTCGTGACGCGAAAATACCGCTGATAAGTGGTTTCCAGCTGCTAAGTTCGTCGAGCGCGCGCCTCCTCGAGATTTAAAGTTAGGTGGAAGGTTGCGGAGGGGATAATGGGCATACTGAATACGTGCTAATGTTGAATATCCGATAAAGAATTCTAAGTCATAATTTGAATAGTAATAAAATATTGATTTTTGCGAACCACTCAAGTTCAAAAAATTCGGTCGATGGGCTTAAGTAATATAAAGTTTCGAGTTTACCAATGAAAGCGACTGTAGGTAGTGTAGGTTTACTATGACTCTTTTTGGCTGTAGTTATCATCTCTTATCTTCGTATTATGCTCATACTCGTAGTTGGGCTATTCTCTTTGCTTACATTTGATGCCATTTGAAATGGTAAATTTATTTCCAAAATGTATCCAAAATTACCAAACAATTTTCATTAGGGTTTGAATGATTTCATTTCATATTATTTTTAGATTTCCTAATTGTTGAAATATTCAAATAATGGAAATCGATAGATCGATTGATTTACGAAACGACTGAAAATTCTGCATTGGAAGTCCTCCTGCCTCATCCTTCCCTGATTTGGTGCGCTGTAATAGCTTAGTTTTTCATTAAACACCCAGCTAAAAAGAAATTGCCGTTTCCCTAGTCTCATATGATGTTTTTCGTAAATCTAGAATGACTGTAAGCAACGCTACTAAGGTAACGAAAGTTGCAATTTAGTTCAGAAAAATTGTCTCGATGTTGTCTGTACGTTAATGAAGGAAAAAAATGGAAGGAAAATAAAGTAAGCAGCCATAACTTAGCTAAAAAGTCTAAAATTTGCTATAGGGTGGTAAATAAAATTAATTTTATTCAATTATTATTTTTTAACTAGCGGGCTTCGCCCCCTGGGCTGCTCCGCAGCCCCAACCCCCTGCTCACACCCTCGTTTCGCTCGGCCTGCTTGCTTCACTCCAGCTGTTTGCTGTCTCCTTCACTTATTTGGAGGGGGGGTTCACCCAATCATTAATATTTGAATGAATAACCAAAGCATTGAGAGGGGAGAAGTAAGAAGAAAGTAAATTTTAAAAAAAGCATTGCTGCATCAGAATTTTTTGTTGCATTTTTTAAACTCCTGATATCATAAATATTTCATTTTCACACCTGCAATCATGCTCAGAAAACATTAGATTGTTCTCTATGGGTATACCTAATATGGTATAATTGATATCGAAAGTAAGCACAACTAAGTCTCACTTCATCCATTAATCACAAACCAACAGCAACTTCAATTCTTTTAACGATTAATAAGAAAAAAAGTTTTGATTTAACAACAGGCATAGCTTCTACATTCTGATTATTTGAATTTATTCGTATAGCTGGAAAACTACAAGGGTATTGTAAGCGGGGTAAATGTTATAAATTTTTACCTCTTTCGATTAAGATATCAACCAACCTCGTAACTTTTTCGGTTTCTAAAGTAAATGCAAAAAAACAAAAAAATTGCCATAAAATTGGAATTTTCATGACCCCGAATCATCAAAAAATAATTTCAACGCTTGATGGCATATCTAGAGGTAAAAAGACACTCATTAAAAAAAAATCATCAAAATCGGTCCATTGGGAGGGTCTAACGAACTGTCCCAAGGTTTTCTTCAAAATTCTTTTAATATATAAGATATAAAAGAAATGATTAGGAAAATAATATTTATTGATAAATCCGCATTCAGTTGGATTTAACAAATTTGTATTATATATTATTAAACTTGCCCAGTCGAGCCTGGTCAGCAAGGGCAAGCAAGACCATACCCGAATCGCTACCCAATAAAAAAATCAAAGCCAAATCACACAATTAAACAAAAAACAAAATTTAATAAAAAAAAGATATAAACTAAAAATCGGGAGTATAAACATAAGAACATTAAAAAACAACGAAAAATTAAGAGACCTAGAAATATCACAGGAAGAATTGAAAATAGATATCTTGGGAATAGCTGAAATCAGAAGGGAGGGGAAGCAAATCATAGAAACGAAATCTGGGAATCTTTTCTGCTATGTGGGGACGACCCCGGGCCAAAAAGGAGTGGGTTTTCTAATCAATAAAAAATGGAAAAAGAATTTAACTTATTATAATGGGATATCAGAAAGAATAGCAATAATCGAAATCAAAACAAATAAGGAAAACACACTAACATTGATATAGGTCTATGCCCCAACAATCGCAGCCACAGAAAAAGAAATTTCCGACTTTTACGAAGATCTTACACGTACCATTGATAGCATTAAATTTAATAAGAAACATCAGATAATAATTATGGGGGACTTTAACAGCCAAATAGGGATCAGAGCTAAAGGGGAGGAACAAATTATGGGTCCGTACAACTATGGAAAAAGAAATAAAAATGGAGAAATTATAATCAACTTCTGCCAAATGAACAACTTTAAAATAGTGAACACAATATTTAAGAAAAGGAAGGGAAGGCAATGGACTTGGATATCACCAAACCTCGATTATAAAAATCAAATAGATTATATGCTAGTTCCAACAAATTTCAACATAATTAAAAAATTTGATGTAATATCAAATCCCAGAATTGATTCAGACCATAGACTCATTCTATGCGAAATCCCATTAGAACGATGGATCTATAGAAATAACGAAGCGAAAGAAAAAAACAATACTCATTACCCTAATCAATTTTCGTCTGAAGCCCTCATTAAATATAAAAACGAATTAGATATGGAATTGAAGGAATGGGAGAATTCAGTGGAATATAAAGAATTAAATGTGAACGCTTACCTCGAAAATCTAACAAATATCATTCAAAAAACAACAAAAAATTCCCAAAACAGAACAGAAAAAAATACCACCACAAATAAATTGCCAGAGGAGATTTTAGAACTTATTAAAAAGAGGGAAATCATAAAACATAAAAGACGTAAATTCGCCAAGGATAAAATAGAACTATCCCTCATATCCAAACTAATCAAAACAAAACTGAGAATATATAATAGGGAAAAAAAGAAAAATATGATTGAATCTATATTGAACGCATCTAGAAACATAAAAAAAATTAAAAAGCATTTATCACTCGGAAAACAATGGACAACATATCTAAAAGACGACACGGGCAACGTAAAATATGGAAGGGAAGAGATAAACGATATAGCTTCGAAGTACTACGCACAACTTTATAATAAGAAAATAAACCAAACCGGTATCCATCAAACTTTCGACTTCACGATTGGGAAAGTTCCTGGAACCCGAACTAATAATATCGGAAATAGACTATGTCGTCAAAAATTTGAGAAATAATAAAGCAATTGGAAGCGAAGGATTATTCAACGAACAGATAAAATATGGGGGAGAAAATCTCAATCGACACTTACTTAACCTATTTAACAAAATACTAAAAGAAAACACCATCCCTAAGGCTTGGAAATATTCCAATATTATCTTAATATTTAAAAAAGGGGACAAACACGAAATAAGTAACTATAGGCCAATTAGTATAAGTCCCACAGTCTCGAAAATCTTCTCAAAAATTATTTGTAATCGAATAAAAAATACGTACATTCAAAATCAAACAATCGATCAGGCAGGATTTAAGGGGGGATTCTCGACGATAGATCATTTATTCACGCTCAATCAAGTCATTGAAAAGACAAATGAATTTCAATTAGACCTACACTTGGCATTTATAGACTACTCTAAGGCCTTCGATTCCATAGACCACAATTTTATGATACATGCACTATTGGAGGGAGG
>VFXL01000470.1:0-13706 GCA_009761765.1 Phenacoccus solenopsis | reverse complement strand
GAAAAACGTAATAATTTAAAATCAAATCTTGAATATAAACTAAACAGAAAAATTTGGATATTTGTGTGAAAAATTTGGTACATTCAAAAAAGAAAAGCTATAAATACAAAAAACCTAGAGGTAAATTTAATTTATGGATAGGTACCTTAAACGTTAGAACTTTGAAAGAAGACATAAAATTAGAGGAACTAGAAAACGCACTAAAAAACTCAAATGTCGACATTTTAGGTATCTCAGAAGTTAGGAGAGATGGAGAAAGAATAATACAAACAAAAGAAGGTAACCTATTGTGTTTTAGGGGGGATAACTCTGGCCAGAAAGGGGTAGGGTTCCTCATTAAACCTAATTTTCGAAAGAAATTGCTAGAATTCAAAGGTATATCAGAAAGGATGGCTGTAGCTAAATTTAAGGTGCCGAGAGGTTTGCTAACTCTAATACAGGTATATGCTCCAACAGCTAATTCACCAGAAAATGAAGCAGATGAATTTTATGATAACCTATCAGATTTAATTTCCCAATATAAACTCAATACAAAAAATAAACTCATGTTATGGGGACTTTAATGCTCAAATAGGGATGAGACAACATGGCGAAGATAGGGTTATGGGTCCTTATAACTATGGGACACGGAATGAAAGGGGAGAAAGATTGGTGGAATTTTGCTCTACAAATGATCTTAAAATAATAAATACAACTTTCAAAAAAAGAATTGGTAATAGATGGACATGGATTTCTCCAAATTTGGAATATAAAAATCAAATTGATTATATTATGATCACTACTTCAAATTCAAAATGTATAAAAAACTTTCTAGTAACTAACTCGTTTAAATTCCACTCTGACCACAGACTAATAAAAACTAACTTGATCCTCTCAAATAAAGAATTTATGCAAAGAAAAAAACAAGAAGTTAACATTTTAAAAATAAATGAGCAGAATAGATTATCTTATTCAAAAAAATTAGATGAACTTCTTGAAGGAGAGACTTGGCCAACGAATATGCAAAATGTTGATGATTTAATAACTCTATTGTAGAAGCAATTCACCTAGCAACAAAACATTCCATAAGCGAAAAAATCTCCACCCAAAACACTGAAAAGAGCAAACTTCCTGAAGATATTAAAAAATTGATTAAAAAAAGGGAAATATTGAAAAGATTAAAGATTAAATCTATAAAAGACAAAATTGAACTTAATTTGGTTTGTAAGATTATAAAAAAGAAACTAAGGTACTACAACAGTCTTCGCCAAAACGAATTTATTGAAGAGACTTTGAACTCTACAAAAAGCATAAAAACTATTAAAAAAAATCGTTCTTTGGGCAAAGATTGGACAGTCTACCTAAAAAATGAAAAAAATGAGAAGGTTTATAACCGGCAAGAAATCAACAAATTAGCTACTAACTTCTATAAAGATCTTTATAAAGATACGAAATCAGATTTTTACAGTGGAAATATGTTAGTCCAAAATGAACCTAAATTTATGAAAGATGAAATTTATGTAATAATCAAAAACTTGAAAAATAATAAAGCCATCGGCACCGATAAAATATTTAATGAACAAATTAAACAAGGAGGTGAAAAGTTGATTAGTAAAATCACTGATTTATTCAATTTAATACTAGATAAATGTCAAATTCCAACCTCCTGGAAATTCTCTGAGATAATTTTACTTTTTAAAAAAGGCGACAGGCACAAAATAGAGAATTACAGACCAATTAGTTTATCACCAACTTTAGCAAAGATTTTTTCGAAAGCATTAGAAAATAGAGTGAAAAATATCTTAAATACACAACAGCCACCAGAACAGGCAGGTTTTAGAAAGGGTTTTTCTACAATTGACCATCTTTTCACTATAAATATTTTAATAGAAAAATCTATAGAATTTCAACAAGAATCTTGCCTTCATTGACTTCAAAAAAGCTTTTGACTCAGTGAATCACGAATATATGTTTGAAGCCTTAAAAGTACAGGGGATACCAGACCATTTTTTGGTTATAATAAAAAATATGTACTTTGAAATTAAAGCAAGGGTGATTACGGATATAGAAGGGGAATTTTTTAATATTGAAAAAGGTGTAAAACAAGGGGACCCATTATCACCCATAATTTTCAACTCTACTTTGGAACATGTATTCAGAAAAATTAACTGGGAAAAAAGGGGAGTGCACATAAACGGAGAATATTTAAACAATTTAAGATTTGCAGACGATGTAGTCTTGATTGCAGAAAATTTTGAAGACTTGACAAAAATGATTTTAGATTTAACAAAGGAGGGAAAAAATGCAGGGTTAGAGATAAACTACGAAAAATCAAAAATTCTTTCGAATAATAGCAATGTTAAAAACATACAATTGAACGATAATAAAATTGAAATAGTAGAAGACATTATTTATCTTGGCCAACTAATATCATTTGAAAATAAAACTGAAAAAGAAGTTAAAAAAAGGATCGCAGTTGGTTGGAAGAAATTTTGGTCTTTAAAAATGATATTCAAAGGTCCTTTCAGTTTAAAACACAAAAAACAAATATTCGACGCATGTGTACTTCCCACAATTACTTACGGCGCTCAAACTTGGTCTTTAACTGAAAAATTGGGGAAAAAATTGAAAACTACCCAAAACTCAATGACCAGATCCATCATGGGAATTAAACTAAAAGACAAAATAAACATTAATAAACTGAATAAGAAATTGGGCAGTAGATCAATTTTGGCTGAAATAAGGAGTAAAATTTGGGATTGGGCGGGTCATATGAGTAGGTTACGAGATAACAGGTGGACAAAAAAAACAAACGACTGGGATCCGTATACTAAACGAAAAAAAGGAAGGCAGAGGGCAAGATGGAGGGATCCGATTTCAAAATTTATAAAAAACAATCTTTTCGAAAGGGTGGCTCAAGACCGGACGGAATGGCAGAGGTTGAGGGAGGCCTTCGCCCAAAATATGGGCTGTAATGTATAAACTACAATTACAATAAAGGCTTTTATTATTATTATTATTATTATTATTATCCGAACCGTAAGACCCAGAAAATTTTGAGACCGTAGTAGTGAGAACCAGTCCCCCCCGGTACCCAGTTACTGCGTGATATAATACCTATTATTTATTTTATTTATTTTCTTTGCTTTGTTTTGTTTGTTTTTCTTTTCTAGTTGATTATCTTAGTTTACTGCATGGCCAGTTATCATTATTAATTTTTATTTTTTTTGTTTATTTATTCTTGTTATTATTTGCTCTACTCGCTTTTTATTTGTCACAATACTGTAATCCTACTTCGCTTATAATTAACCATGATACTAGTATGTAGTGTGGAAGATGCCCACTTGCCTTCTGGTAGGCCTCACCACAAGAATTTTATTGTTGTTAACAACAATCACTAATATAGGTTAAAAAAAAGTGAATTTGAGGGGGTGGGGGTGAGCAAAAAACGATTTTTAGCAGGGAAATCTCAATAGGTAATCTCATGAATCGTTGATATCTCCTCATCAAATCGATCTACAAAGGTTAAACTTTTTATATAGAGTTAGTTCAGTATCAGAATGTGACCCGCTTGAATTTGGTGCAAAATGGATGCATATGGCGGATGATGAAAATTTGAGGAAGGCTTGAAAAGCCTCAAATACCTCAAATCGAATAGATATGGACTCATATGATTACTGTGGGCAAGAAATTGAGTTTCTTACTTGGCTTTGTAAAAGATGAGGTAGAAGTTTCCAGACTCGGTACTGAGTGTGGCCTGTAAGCAGACTTGAAGGAGTTGACAACATTATTTGCAAATGTGAACAAGCCTCAATTAAAAATTCACCTCTAGTGTTGCAGCATGGCTGCTTACTTATTTTTCTTACGAGCATACAAACTGTTCTGTTTAATTGTAACTCCTTCATATTACAACTGAGGCAGCTCATGAGACACTAATACATTGCGGTTTGCCTAATTTAAAAATAAAAGGACAAAAACACATCTGTTTGAAAAGTATTTCACCAAAATTGTAATGTACTAATAATTAATTTCGTAATGTACTAGTATTAATTTCTTCATCTATGATGAGTATTAAAGGAGTGGCGATCACACCAAATTTTGGGACGTAGGTTTGAAGTAAAAATATTCTTATAAATAATAAAATAATTTTTTTTTCTAAGAAAATTTTTGTCTAGTTTTTCAAAGCTTTCTAGAGATCATTCACTCGTATTATGTGTTAGCGCAGCCTCGAAACTACATTTAAACTTTAGAGAGGAAGATGCATTTTGGGAGGAGGATTAGAACGTTGCTACAGTTTTAAAGTTGTTGGAAAGATTTCGGTTGGTGAACAGAAAAACGAGTTGATTCAACAGTTTTGGAACTTTGTTGGACTCTAATTGTTACTATAAAAGAAGATAAAAAATAATATATAATTATATAAAAATTATTATTAAATTATTTAATTTATTTAAATAAATTAATGCATGAAAAAACCGAATTTTTAAATTAAATATTCAAATTAAAAAAGGTACTACTCTTCATTACAAATTTTTCGGTTATGTATTTCATTCCAGTTATTTTTCAGCTCTTTTTATGCCATTTTTCCGATTTTTGTTTTTTTTGACGTTTTTTCATTTTGTTGGGATAACTAAAGTATGAATTAGATGTTTTTAGCATTTTGATTTTTTGATGTAATTTTCGACATTTTTGTCCCCCCCTCTTCTTGGTATCAAGGCAGTGTTTCGCAAAATAAGTGTGTAAATGCGAAAAAGTTGATTTTAAAATGAAGAAATGAAAAAATTGAAAAAATAAATGCCAAGTGCCATCAAACAAAGACTCTAAAATAACATATCATAATTTCAAATCATTTCATTGCGTTATTTTTAAGAAAAATGCTACCAATGGAAATAGGATATAATTGTCATTGGTAGCATTTTCCTTAAAAATAACGCAACGAAATGATTTGAAATTACAATATGTTGTTTCAAAGACTTTCTTTGAGGGCACTTAACATTTATTTTTTCTATTTTTTCATTTCTTTATTTTAAAATCAACTTTTTCAAATTTACACACTTATTTTCCGAAGCACCCTCTTAATATTAAAAATTCAGTGCTTTGATTTTTCAAAATTTTATTTCGTTAATTTTTTTTTCAAACTTTCTAAGTGTTGCTTTTTCATTCCACTAACCCCCCACCCCCTAAAATGCTGTTGTATCTACGTGTAGATGTAGAATTGGCTTCGAAACAAAAATAATGAATCGATTCGAATGAGAAAGCTTATTTGACCACGAGGGACACAAATCGAAAAAAATAGCACGTTTCAGAGTAAAAATTTATCCTTACGTAATTATTGGTATATCTGATTTACATTCGAAAAAAAAAATACAAAATTCATTAAAATGATCGAACGCCCTGATTATGACTTAGTTGGGTGCTGCGTGTCTAATTATAGAGAGCTGCGAAAATGTAATTAATATTTGTTGAACGCTGAAGAACTCTATACTGCGACGGCATATCTGTATTTTTACGATAGACGGGGCTGAAACGAGGGCGGATGTGTATTCAAAAGCTTGGTTGTAACGATATTTTTCTCATCTCAAGCTATTCATCATTTTCGTATAGTGTTCTCGTTTATTGAAGTACATTTCGAGAACGTTTTGAAATTCTTCGAAAGGGAAAAATGTAGAAATCGTAATTGTTGAAGGGCTCATTCTTCACTGGATGAACGAACATTCTGACTTATAGTTGAGAGCGATTAAATATAATAGAATAATGATAAGCCACTGAAATGAAGTTCGATGTTCGACGAACATTTTCTTCGACAAAAATTTATTGTGTTATTTCTTTTTCATCGTTAAATGACGAAATTGCATTAGAAAAACTATAGCAAATGATTCGGTTCGTATGGTGTGTACTGTGTAGGTGCAATCGAACGAAATGAATTTTATCAGATTGGCGTGAAATGCTGGTTCTGGAGAGAGAACATGCGGTGGATTTTTTTATTGGTCTTTGTAAATTATAAGGTCGCGGAATTATGTCACGTCATGAAGTCCCACTTGTGTGCAGTGCTTGGGCGCGCGATAATTGATGGGTGTTCGCGAGACCTTTTAAATGTGTTTAGCGGGTACATAAGAACGAAACGTAAGAGGGAGGATCGGAAAACAAAAAAAGGTAGAATAAGACGTTATCGAGTTAATATATGAGTTTTCAGGCGAACGCGATAAGGAATTAATAAAGCACCAGCGTCGAGTGCTGTGTGGTATCGAGGTAATGACGATAGGTAGTAGCTTACGAGTTCTATTTATATCGGGTATTTGTCTAGTTTAATTGTTTACTTTCCTTTTACCCTTTTTGTTCGTTGGATAGCTCGATTGTGTGTTTTGTGAAGCTTTTCTTATTTGATAATCGTTAAAAATATTTGCCGAATTGTTGAATTATTGAAAGAATACTTCGTTCAAGTGCAAGCGCTAGAACCCATCTCGACACGTACTATAGAAAATTGAATTAGTATGTTCAACTCAAATACTCTACATTTTTGTTATATTTATGGATTTTTGTACCATTTTTGCGCTTTTTCACGTAATTAGGAATTTGGTGAAGAGGCGTTTTAGGTTTTCGACGTTGATTAATTCAAAATAATTAATTTCATATTTAATTTTTAGCGGGGGTCAGGGGTGGGGGAGACTTCAAATTTTTGCGTTTCAGATCATTTGTAATCATCTGGCAAATGTTTAACTTTTTGATATGTATATATATATATATACATATAGAACTACTGCTATCGTTCCGAGACCCCTTTTGGGTCTCGCAGCGTTTTGTGTATATATTTGAGCGTACATAACTTTCAGTTTTATGCAAACGTAGGAAAGCCCTGAATATGGTGCTATCTTAGGGAGATCCAACTTTGCCTGACAAGGACAGTGATAAATCTGAAGCGTGTCTCAAGAACGGTTGCATATCATTTGTATAATTGAATTTTGAATTTTTTTTACTCCTCTAAATGTTCCTAAAATGCTATATTCAAGTGATTTCCAAAAATCTCACGCATGCAAATCTAGCTCTTTAATAAGACCGGTAAAATTTGATGAGAGACTACTCTTGATAAGGCGAAAAAGGTACTTTTGTTTTTTCGATTTACTATAAATGGTGTATCACTCAAATTTTAAGTGGACTAGAAAAGGGGCAAATAACTCAAAGTTTTCATTTTTGATCTCATATAAAAAAATGAGTGGTGAACACAAGCATATCCAAATTTCAGCTTTCCAAGTGCATTTGGAGGGGAGTTAGAGCAGAAAATGGCTTTTTGAGGAAGTTAGAGTTATGAAATTTCTTGAATTTTCCATATGTCTTCACCAAATTGACCTACAGAGATCAAACTTTGTATGTAAAGTCAGTTGATGACCAGAGTATGACCTCTTGAATTTGAGTGAAAATGGATCCAAAATGGCGGATTATCAAAATTTGAGTATGGCTTGAGTAGTAGTGAGTACCTTTAAATTAGTAAAAATGTAATTAATATGATCTCATGTGAATATTGGACATAAGAAGTATACTATATCCCCAATTCAGCTCCACAAATAATGGTGAATGGGAGAAGAAGGGGTTATTGGCCTCAAAATGTGGTTGGGGTACATAAAAGATCGAACATTTTTTTTTGCGGTGTCATATGAAGAAATAAACCTAAGTAACTGACTTATTGTAATTTTAGCTTCTTAAGTGAATTTGGAGGGGAGTTGTAGCGAAAACTATTTTAGAGCGGAAATTGCTACTGGAAATTTCATGAATCTTTCATATTTCGTCACTGAATCAACCTGCATAGGTCAAACTTCATATGCAGGGTTAGTTGGTGATCAGGATGATTTGAGGAGCCTCAAGTAGTTATAATTTGAAAAATACATGTTCATATGATTATAGCATAGCAAGGAATACTGCATTCGTTCTAAATTCAACTTTTTAATGAACGTGAAAGGAATAGGGTAGGGGTTTTTATATTGTTTTTTTGCTTATTTTAATTTTGATTTTTTTTTTTATTAAAGTTTTTCGAGTTGAACCTTTAATTATTATAATTTCTTTATTTTGTTAAAGCAATTTCAGATCACTAAACAATTTTTATTTCTTGTCGAGCTTTATGAATATCAAGCAACAAATATCTGATTGTAAAAATAATTTTTATCTCTATTTTCATTTTCGAAAACTTTAATCACCTCAAACATTAGCATATTATATTTTTAAATAAATTTTATGCCAGTTATTCTTTATTTTCTTCTCAACAATAATACGTGTAATCGTTTATTGAGAAAAAATCATTTATTCTAATTTTAACTGGTTAAATTCGATTTTAACGTAATTTACCTAAATTAAATTCAAGTCTGGGAATATGCAGTCACCTACAGGCCGAACTACTCTCAGCATTAGGGTTTAAGTAAAGTCGACGTGGCTAGAATATGCGACCCGAGCGACCGGAAGGAACGGCTTCGCGCACTAATGGGCTTTTGGTTACTAAACGATATTTCAGGGACTTGGGTTATTACTTCAAGTTATAAGTTAACTATAAAAAGCCATCCATTACGAGTCACAAAATAATTTTCGCCAGATATTTCTTAGTAAAAAGGATGGAGAGACAGGAGACACTCTTTATCCCTTTGAATATTTCAACTCATTCGAATCTGCGCGGTCTCGAAGCTTCACGAAGCCTTAAAATGAAAAAACATTCACCTCGATTTATCGAGCCCCATTAACCCTTTAAGCGAGTGTTTCTTTGCGAACGTATTAAAAAAATGTAAATCTTTAAATTCAGCCATATATCTTGAGAAGATAGCGGAGCTTTGGAGCTTCAAGTGGTGTATGTTTTTTGATGAAAAATGTCCAACAGGAATTAGAAGGATGAAAAGATACAGGGCGAAGGTTATTTTCAAAGAATACCTCTACGGCTATATATGACGCGCAATCTAATAAATGACGACTGATTTATGGTCATTTATCGCGGAATCGCCGACGCCGCGCTCATGAATACGGTGTTCGCGATAATAGTCGTCGACGATGAATCAAATTACGAGACGTGCTCGAAATTTATATATACTTTTTAAAAATATCTACACCTCGTATAAGAGTGGCGCGCGTTCGCAGCATCCGAAAGTGCTTTATTGGTTGATAGCGTGAGTCGGTTAATATGGTAATGGTCGCGTCATGGTATTACGACGAGATCATTAGAAGTGTATGCTATGTTTACGACGAGATGATCAGATTAAACGATATGACGTGATGTTGTATTAATTTCGCGGCTCGTGACCTCATTTAGACTAAAGAAATTATGATGTTGATGGAGACGAAACGAGCTTGGTTATTCTATTGAATTTTGGAAATTTTTACGTCAGTTGTTTGATGAGTGCGGCTAAGGAGTGAAGAATTTTCTGTTTAAAATATTTCCGAAGTCATCTTGATTATTTTATTTTTTCGTTTTGTTGCGCAGATTTATTTCGAACAAATAATGTTTGTTAAATTTTATTGGTATTTTTATGTCAAAAACTACCAATATTTTTCATTTAAAGTCTTAAGTAATGTTCTGCGTATTGAAGTTGATGTTAATCAAAATTCAAGTTTATAAAAATTCATTGCGATTTTACAAGTTGCTCAGCTTGCTTTTCAATGTGAATTTCAGCATTCATTTGGCAACAGTGTTGATTAGAAATATATATCTGTAGGATTTGATTTTAGGTAATCCAGTTCAAAGGATCATTATAAATCCTTTTTGTCTCCTCATTTTCTCCATAAGACTAATATTTAATATGAATATGATCTTTCAAAAGTAACTTTTAAAAAAGCGATGTTGCCAAATTTGAAAATTCGTCCTTTGCAGCACATTAAAGCAATTTCGTAAAAACCAAAGTTTTTTAATTGCCTTAAATTTAGGCTCAAAATTACTCCAAATTGACTCCTATTCTGCAATTTCTACTCAGATTTTAGCCATCTGCCATTTTGAATCCATTTTTGTTCGATTTTGATCCTAATTTAAAATTTCATACTCTGCTCCCCAATTAATCCCACGTACAAAGTTTGAGGTTTCTAGGTGAATTGGGTGAGGAGATATGCGAGATTCTTGAAATTTCTTGCAGGAATTTCCCTTCCAAAACCCGTTTCTTGGTCTCACTCTCCTCCGTATTGAATTTCGGGACTTCAATTGAAATATCTCAGTCAATTCGACTCTTCTTATCATTCTGATACGGTAATCAAAAATTTTTCGTTTTTTGCTTAACCATAACACATTTTGAGGGCAGTAACACTCCCCCCCTCCTCCACCACTCCAAAATTATGTGTGAACATGAAAATGAACAAACGACATACCTCTTATCACTAGTAATCATATGATTCAACTTCTTACAATTCTGAGCTATTTGAAGCTCTTCAAACCTTCCTCAAATTTTGATCATCCGCCGTTTTACTTTTTTTTTGAATCGGATTGGAGGGATTGTATTTGAATCCCTAATCAACTTCATACACGGAGTTTGATCTGTTGGAGATAATATGGAAGATTTAAGAAATTTTATTGCTCAAATTTTCCTCAAAAAGCCATTTTTGTCTTTAATTTCTCTCCAAATGTATTTGAGAAGCTGAATTTCGAATATGTTGATGTCCGCGAATCACTCTTTCATACGAGATCAGAAACGAAAATTTTGAACCATTTGCCTTCTCTATACCTTTCTCAAAGTTCGAGTGAACCGCCAATTTTAGGTTAAAGAAAAAAAAGAGAAGGAGGTTAATTACCCAATTTCAGATCCATTTGAGTTTTGGAAGTACATTACAAATTTTTGAATTGCTCGAATTTTACTATTTAATGTGAATTTGATGTTTATGTGGCAACTATGTTTTTCCCAAAACCTTCTGATGGTATCTCTTATGAGTAATTCAGTTTATTCTTGAACAATTTTCTTCGATCTCTATTTCGATCGTCCAAACAGAACATGATGCAACGTTTGGAAACAAATCATAGTGAAAAGCGACGTTGTCAAGTATACAAATTCATCTTCGGTAGCAAATTCCAGCAATTCCGTAGAACCATTTTGGTAGAATTAAATGTTATTATTTAGAATACAGAGTTATATTTCTTCATAAATAATTTCTATTTCGATTTAAAATTAATTTTTCATGGCGGAAAGGATGATTTTGTATATTTTTGTGAAATTATAATTACTAAAATTTTTTATTTGTTAAACGATTCTATTAGTTGCACGCAGTTTTTTTCTCGTGCTCACTTCAAAAAGAAAAATAAGCAACATTTCTCACATACGTGAAATACATCATTTAATCCCACTACGAAGGAGAATTGGACTCGGAAAAACCCACTGAATTTGCTCACCCCATCGAACAAGTTTTCGTGCAATTTTACTTTACTCGAGGAAGTTCGGGCTTTCGATTTATTTCTAATATGTCGCCTCTCAATTCCGATTTATGTTCGGAATTTCATATCGAAAAGTTAAAAGAGAAAATCTTTAATTACTTTTTCGTCACGTTGGAAATCTGCTGGAAGGCGAAATTTTCGTGGCTTTTATCTGGCAGGCGTCGAGTATAAATTCAGAATTCACAGCCGCCGATAAGTTTTATCGTTTGAGACTAGTTGCTGCGTTTGCTTTGCGTATGGGAGGATTAAGATTTCGATATTTGCGAGAACTCCTTTTATCTTGGTTCGAATATTTGGTACTTTGCGACTTTTATCTCGGTGTGCCTTTTGTTTGGCGAGTTTATCTGATGTAACTACGAGCGATTGAAATGAAAGAAAAATTCGACTCAAGAAATAAAGCAAAAGTTATTAAAAATTGGAAAGCTTTCGAGTTGGTAAATGTAAGTAACGAGTTGGCAAGGCAACATTTCCACTCTCGAAATAAGACGTAAAACCTAATTCCTTTTATGAGTTCTGAAAATTACGCAGAATGGAACTACCTACGTCATATATTATGTAAAAGTTATTACCTAAGTTGGTACGTTTTGCTTTGTCGTAATGCACCTTCGTCTCGAGATATAGTGTTTTCATCGATTATTAAGTTATGATTATTTACGTATTTCGGACTCATCTGTTGCTGCGAGGAAATCGCTGATGGTATAATCGCTTAATGTTTCTCGAAAATTGTCTCAATTTTATCGTACACGTATGGTGTTGGTATTTGAATGCAAAATGTTTGGAAAAATTTCGATAATTTGTTCGAGAACGATTTTCGTTTAAAAATGGAATTTCGTGCCTGGAAAATGGGTTCCGATAATGTCGTTTTTTCGAGTGTTTTATTATCTGCGAACACGACATCCCATACACGACGTCCGTGAACACGACCATCGAAATGCGTAGAAAAAGTAGGCGCATTGTTAGAAAGGAAAACCGTTAGCGGTGGCTTTTGTGTAGCGTTTCACCGCCGTACGTATTATAGGTGTACTACAGGCTGCGAAAAATGAGGAAAAAAGACGAACAAGAAGCGGTGCAAGCGAAAGCTATTATAAAAATCATCTTCTTTTTTGATGGAGGCCTTTAACGCGCGATTCAAATCTCGTAAACGGTTCGCCGAATGGTTCTACAACGGCTACACAATATAAAACCTAACGACTAGAAAATACACGAGTCCAAAAATTGCTTCTCACTTTTTCTTACCTTGGGTGACCGAACATACTCGCGAATAGAAGGTGCCGGTGTGCGATTTTCCTGATGAGAAGTGCGTGGAATGTGACGTAAGATTGATGATTTTTAAAACGCCGATGGAAAAATTTATCCCACAGCGATGACACATCGTGTAATGTATCACCCGGTACTACTGTATCGATGAAGCTCGGTACTCGGTCTCGGATGTCGTTTCGTGCGTATCTTCGGGGTGTAATAAATTTCGTGCCCGATGGAGATAAATACCAGACGAAGTTTAATACGGTATTCCACGTTGGTAAAGTTTTTAATTGAAAATATATAATCCGAGTCGATCGTGAGGTGATTATAATTGTTTCAATAAATGATCAAGTTATTACGAGGGTGGAGGGGTGAACGAATCGTGAACAAATTGGTTATAATTCATAAGTGAAGGAGTTCTCTTTATTTGACTATTAATTTTTTAGAAATAACTTTTTTTTCTTTCATTTTTATGCATTTAAATGGTCGAAATTGTCAATAAAATTGTGTGGAGAGCGGAGACGTTGAAAGCCAAATTGGACCCTACCCTTTTTCCCGGTGCATTTTTCAACTCGCGCCCCTTGAATATTTTTTTTTTACATCTCACTTCATATTACAAACATAACGAAATTGTACCTTTATTTTATAATTTATTTTTATCACTTCAGAAAATACCTAATAATGATAATAATACATAATAATATATCAAAAACAAAGAACAGTAAAAAAGAATCTTAAAAGCCCATTTTGCGTCTTATGGGCGAATTCTATAATAACTTCTTCGAAATCCTCCGAGGCTCTTCTTAAAAATGCGACAAAATTATCATCTTTGTTTTCTTGAAGAAATTCAAAATGGCGGATCACTGAGATTTTGAGAAGAGCTGGAGAAAGGGCAAATAGCTCAAATTTTTTGTTTTTCATTTCATACGAAAGAGTAAATCACAGACACCAACATATCCAAATTTCAGTATCGTAAATGTATTTGAAAGAGAGTTGAAGTAAAAAATAGTTTTTTGAGGAAGTTTTGAGTCATGGAATTTCTCAATCTTCCATATCTCCTCACCAAATCAACTTAGAAAAACCAAACTTCGTGTGTGGGGTTAGTTGGCAA